>JAQNBH010000006.1:48721831-48986831 GCA_028752905.1 Cladorhizidae sp. MBARI D1340-BT2
GAAAGAAGCATCTATGCTTCGTGGATCACTCTGAACCTCTTCTCTCTCTCGAGAAAGAAGCACCTATGCTTCGTGGATCACTCTGAACCTCTTCACTCTCTCTCTCTCGAAAGAAGCATCTATGCTTCATGGAATACTCTGAACCTCTTCTCTCTCTCTCTCGAAAGAAGCATCTATGCTTCATGGATCACTCTGAACCTCTTCTCTCTCGAGAAAGAAGCATCTATGCTTCATGGATCACTCTGAACCTCTTCTCTATCGAGAAATAAGCATCTATGCTTCATGGATCACTCTTAACCTCTTCTCTCTTGAGAAAGAAGCATCTATGCTTCATGGATCACTATGAACTTCTTCTCTCTTGAGAAAGAAGCATGCTTCGTGGATCACTCTGACCTCTTCTCTCTCTCGAGAAAGAAGCATCTATGCTTCATGGTTCACTCAGAACCTCATCAATGCTTCAAGGATCACTCTGAACCTCTTCTCTCTCTCTCGAGAAAGAAGCATCTATGCTTCGTGGATCACTCTGAACCTCTTCTCTCTCGAGAAAGAAGCATCTATGCTTTGTGGATCTCTCTGAACCTCATCTCTCTCGAGAAAGAAGCATGCTTCGTGGATCACTCTGACCTCTTCTCTCTCTCGAGAAAGAAGCATCTATGCTTCATGGATCACTCTTAAGCTCTTCTCTCTCTCTCTCTCGAGGAAGAAGCATCTATGCTTCATGGATCACTCTGAACCTCTTCTCTCTTGAGAAAGAAGTATCTATGCTTCATGGATCACTCTGAAGCTCTTCTCTCTTGAGAAAGAAGCATCTATGCTTCATGGTTCACTCTGAACCTCTTCTCTCTCGAGAAAGAAGCATCTATTCTTCGTGGATCACTCTGAACCTCTTCTCTCTCGAGAAAGAAGCATCTATGCTTCATGGATCACTGTGAACCTCTTCTCTCTCTCTCTCTCTCGAAAGAAACATCTGTGCTTCATGAATCACTCTGAACCTCTTCTCTCTAGACAAAGAAGCATCTATGCTTCATGGATCACTCTGAAACTCTCCTCTCTTGAGAAAGAAGCATCTATGCTTCATGGATCACTCTGAACCTCTTCTCTCTTGATAAAGAAACATATATGCTTTATGGATCACTTTGAACCTCTTATCTCTTGAGAAAACCTCGAGAAAGATGCATCTATTCTTCAAGGATCACTCTGAACCTCTTCTCTCTCTCGAGAAAGAAGCATCTATGCTTCGTGGATTCACTCTGAACCTCTTCTCTCTCCAGAAAGAGGCATCTATGCTTCGTGGATCAATCTTTACCTCTTCTTCTCTCTCTCTTTCTCTCTCGAGAAAGAAGCATCTATGCTTCGTGGATCACTCTGAACCTCTTATCTCTCTCGAAAGAAGCATCTATGCAACATATCACTCTGAACCTCTTCTCTCTCTCTCGAAAGAAGCATCTATGCTTCATGGATCACTCTGAACCTCTTCTCTCTTGAGAAAGAAGCATCTATGCTTCATGGATCACTCAGAACCTCTTCTCTCTTGAGAAAGAAGCATCAATGCTTCAAGGATGACTCTGAACCTCTTCTCCCTCGAGAAAGAAGCATCTATCCTTAGTGGATCATCACTCTGAACCTCTTCTCTCTCTCGAAAGAAGCATCTAGGCTTTGTGGATCACTATGAACCTCTTCTCTCTCGAGAAAGAAGCATCTATACTTCGTGGATCTCTCTGACCTCTTCTCTCTCTCTCTCTCTCGAAAGAAGCATCTATGTTTCATGGATCACTCTGAAGCTCTTCTCTCTATGGAGGAAGAAGCATCTATGCTTCATGGATCACTCTGAACCTCTTCTCTCCTGAGAAAGAAGCATCTATGCATCATGGATCACTCTGATACTCTTCTCTCTTGAGAAAGAAGCATCTATGCTTCATGGATCACTCTGAACCTCTTCTCTCTTGAGAAAGAAGCATCTATGCTTCATGTATCACTCTGAACCTCTTCTCTCTCGACAAAGAAGCATCTATGCTACATGGATGACTCTGAACCTAAGCATCTATGCTTCTTGCATCACTCTGAACCTATTCTCTCTTGAGAAAGAAGCATCATTGCTTCATGGATCACTCTGAACCTCTTCTCTCTTGAGAAAGAAGCGTCTATACTTCATGGATCACTCAGAATCTCTTCTCTCTTGAGAAAGAAGCATCTATTCTTCATGGATCACTCTGAACCTCTTCTCTCTTGAGAAAGAAGAATCTATGCTTCATGGATCACTCTTAACCTCTTCTCTCTTGAGAAAGAAGCATCTATGCTTAATGGATCACACTCTGAACCTCTTCTCTCCTGAGAAAGAAGCATCTATGCATCATGGATCACTCTGATACTCTTCTCTCTTGAGAAAGAAGCATCTATGCTTCATGGATCACTCTGAACCTATTCTCTCTTGAGAAAGAAGCATCTATGCTTCATGGATCACTCTGAACCTCTTCTCTCTCGACAAATAAGCATCTATGCTACATGGATCACTCTGAACCTAAGCATCTATGCTTCATGCATCACTCTGAACCTCTTCTCTCTTGAGAAAGAAGCATCTAAATGCTTCATGGATCACTCTGAACCTCTTCTGAAGCATCTATGCTTCATGGATCACTTTGAACTTCTTCTCTCTCGAGAAAGAAGCATCTATGCTTCGTGGATCAATCTGAACCTCTTCTCTCTTGAGAAAGAGGCATCTATGCTTCATGGATCACTCAGAACCTCTTCTCTCTCGAGAAAGAAGCATCTATGCTTCATGGAATACTGTGAACCTCTTCTCTCTCTCTCGAGAAAGAAGCATCTATGCTTCGGGGATCACTCTGAACCTCTTCTCTCTCCAGAAAGAAGCATCTATGCTTCGTGGATCACTCTGAACCTCTTCTCTCTCGAGAAAGAAGCACCTATGCTTCGTGGATCACTCTGAACCTCTTCACTCTCTCTCTCTCGAAAGAAGCATCTATGCTTCATGGAATACTCTGAACCTCTTCTCTCTCTCTCTCGAAAGAAGCATCTATGCTTCATGGATCACTCTGAACCTCTTCTCTCTCGAGAATGAAGCATCTATGCTTCATGGATCACTCTGAACCTGTTCTCTATCGAGAAGCATCTATGCTTCATGGATCACTCTGAACCTCTTCTCTCTCGAGAATGAAGCATCTATGCTTCATGGATCACTCTGAACCTGTTCTCTATCGAGAAATAAGCATCTATGCTTCATGGATCACTCTTAACCTCTTCTCTCTTGAGAAAGAAGCATCTATGCTTCATGGATCACTATGAACTTCTTCTCTCTTGAGAAAGAAGCATGCTTCGTGGATCACTCTGACCTCTTCTCTCTCTCGAGAAAGAAGCATCTATGCTTCATGGTTCACTCAGAACCTCATCAATGCTTCAAGGATCACTCTGAACCTCTTCTCTCTCTCGAGAAAGAAGCATCTATGCTTCGTGGATCACTCTGAACCTCTTCTCTCTCGAGAAAGAAGCATCTATGCTTTGTGGATCTCTCTGAACCTCATCTCTCTCGAGAAAGAAGCATGCTTCGTGGATCACTCTGACCTCTTCTCTCTCTCGAGAAAGAAGCATCTATGCTTCATGGATCACTCTTAAGCTCTTCTCTCTCTCTCTCTCGAGGAAGAAGCATCTATGCTTCATGGATCACTCTGAACCTCTTCTCTCTTGAGAAAGAAGTATCTATGCTTCATGGATCACTCTGAAGCTCTTCTCTCTTGAGAAAGAAGCATCTATGCTTCATGGTTCACTCTGAACCTCTTCTCTCTCGAGAAAGAAGCATCTATGCTTCGTGGATCACTCTGAACCTCTTCTCTCTCGAGAAAGAAGCATCTATGCTTCATGGATCACTGTGAACCTCTTCTCTCTCTCTCTCTCTCGAAAGAAACATCTGTGCTTCATGAATCACTCTGAACCTCTTCTCTCTAGAGAAAGAAGCATCTATGCTTCATGGATCACTCTGAAACTCTCCTCTCTTGAGAAAGAAGCATCTATGCTTCATGGATCACTCTGAACCTCTTCTATCTTGATAAAGAAACATATATGCTTTATGGATCACTTTGAACCTCTTATCTCTTGAGAAAACCTCGAGAAAGATGCATCTATTCTTCAAGGATCACTCTGAACCTCTTCTCTCTCTCGAGAAAGAAGCATCTATGCTTCGTGGATTCACTCTGAACCTCTTCTCTCTCCAGAAAGAGGCATCTATGCTTCGTGGATCAATCTTTACCTCTTCTTCTCTCTCTCTTTCTCTCTCGAGAAAGAAGCATCTATGCTTCGTGGATCACTCTGAACCTCTTATCTCTCTCGAAAGAAGCATCTATGCAACATATCACTCTGAACCTCTTCTCTCTCTCTCGAAAGAAGCATCTATGCTTCATGGATCACTCTGAACCTCTTCTCTATCGAGAAATAAGCATCTATGCTTCATGGATCACTCTGAACCTCTTCTCTCTTGAGAAAGAAGCATCTATGCTTCATGGATCACTCAGAACCTCTTCTCTCTTGAGAAAGAAGCATCAATGCTCAAGGATCACTCTGAACCTCTTCTCCCTCGAGAAAGAAGCATCTATCCTTAGTGGATCATCACTCTGAACCTCTTCTCTCTCTCGAAAGAAGCATCTAGGCTTTGTGGATCACTATGAACCTCTTCTCTCTCGAGAAAGAAGCATCTATACTTCGTGGATCTCTCTGACCTCTTCTCTCTCTCTCTCTCTCGAAAGAAACATCTATGTTTCATGGATCACTCTGAAGCTCTTCTCTCTATGGAGGAAGAAGCATCTATGCTTCATGGATCACTCTGAACCTCTTCTCTCTTGAGAAAGAAGCATCTATGCTTCATGGATCACTCTGAACCTCTTCTCTCTTGAGAAAGAAGCATCTATGCTTCATGGTTCACTCTGAATCTCTTCTCTCTTGAGAAAGAAGCATCTATGCTTCATGGATCACTCTTAACCTCTCCTCTCTCAAGAAAGAAGCATCTATTCTTCATGGATCACTCTGAACCTCTTCTCTCTCTCGAGAAAGAAGCATCTATGCTTCATGGATCACTGTGAACCTCTTCTCTCTCTCTCTCTCTCTCTCTCTCTCTCTCTCTCGAAAGAAGCATCTATGCTTCATGGATCACTCTGAACCTCTTCTCTCTTGAAAAAGAAGCATCTATGCTTCATGGATCACTCCAAACCTCTTCTCTCTTGAGAAAGAAGCATCTATGCTTCATGGATCACTCTGAACCTCTTCTCTCTTGAGAAAGAAGCATCTATGCTTCATGGATCATTCTGAACCTCTACTCTCTTGAGAAAGAAGCATCTATGCTTCATGGATCACTCTGAACCTCTTCTCTCTTGAGAAAGAAGCGTCTATACTTCATGGATCACTCTGATCCTCTTCTCTCTTGAGAAAGAAGCATCTATTCTTCATGGATCACTCTGAACCTCTTCTCTCTTGAGAAAGAAGCATCTATGCTTCATGGATCACTCTGAACCTCTTCTCTCTTAAGAAAGAAGCATCTATGCTCAATGGATCACTCTGAACCTCTTCTCTCTTGAGAAAAAGCATCTAGATCACTCTTAACCTCTTCTCTCTTGAGAAAGAAGCATCTATGCTTAATGGATCACTCTGAACCTCTTCTCTCCTAAGAAAGAAGCATCTATGCATCATGGTTCACTCTGTACCTCTTCTCTCCTGAGAAAGATGCATCTATGCAATCATGGATCACTCTGAACCTCTTCTCTCTTGAGAAAGATGCATCAATGCTTCATGGATCACTCTGAACCTCTTCTCTCTTTAGAAAGAAGCATCTATACTTCATGGATCACTCTGAACCTCTTCTCTCTTGAGAAAGAAGCATCTATTCTTCATGGATCACTCTGAACCTCTTCTCTCTTGAGAAAGAAACATCTATGCTTCATGGATCACTCTGAACCTATTCTCTCTTGAGAATGAAGCACCTATGCATCATGGATAACTCTGTACCTCTTCTCTCCTGAGAAAGATGCATCTATGCAATCATGGATCACTCTGAACCTCTTCTCTCTTGAGAAAGAAGCATCTATGCTTCATGGATCACTCTGAACCTCTTCTATCTTGATAAAGAAGCATCTATACTTCATGGATCATTCTGAACTTCTTCTCTCTTGAGAAAGAAGCATCTATTCTTCATGGATCACTCTGAACCTCTTCTCTCTTGAGAAAGAAGCATCAATGCTTCAAGGATCACACTCTGAACCTCTTCTCTCTCGAGAAAGAAGCATCTATTCATCGGGGATCACTCTGAACCTCTTCCACTTCGAGAAAGAAGCATCTATGCTTCGTGGATCACTCTGAACCTCTTCTCTCTCTCTCGAAAGAAGCATCTATGCTTCATGGATCACTCTGAACCTCTTCTCTCTCGAGAAAGAAGCATCTATACTTCATGGAATACTCTGAACCTCTTCTCTCTCTCTCTCGAAAGAAGCATCTATGCTTCGGGGATCACTCTGAACCTCTTCACTCTCTCTCTCTCTCTCTCTCTCTCTCTCTCGAAAGAAGCATATATGCTTCGTGGATCACTCTGAACCTCTTCTCTCTCTCTCTCTCTCTCTCTCTCTCTCGAAAGAAGCATCTATGCTTCATGGAATACTCTGAACCTCTTGTCTCTCGAGAAAGAAGCATCTTTACTTCATGGATCACTCTGAACCTCTTCTCTCTTGAGAAAGAAGCATCTATGCTTCGTGGATCACTCTTGACCTCTTCTTCTCTCTCTCTTTCTCTCTCGAGAAAGAAGCATCTATGCTTCGTGGATAACTCTGAACCTCTTATCTCTCTCGAAAGAAGCATCTATGCAACATATTACTCTGAACCTCTTCTCTCTCTCTCGAAAGAAGCATCTATGCTTCATGGATCACTCTGAACCTCTTCTCTATCGAGAAATAAGCATCTATGCTTCATGGATCACTCTGAACCTCTTCTCTCTTGAGAAAGAAGCATCTATGCTTCATGGATCACTCTGAACCTCTTCTCTCTTGAGAAAGAAGCATCTATGCTTCATGGATCACTCTGAACCTCTTCTCTCTTGAGAAAGAAGCATCTATGCTTCATGGATCACTCTGAACCTCTTCTCTCTTGAGAAAGAAGCATCTATGCTTCATGGATCACTCTGAACCTCTTCTCTCTTGAGAAAGAAGCGTCTATACTTCATGGATCACTCTGAACCTCTTCTCTCTTGAGAAAGAAGCATCTATTCTTCGTGGATCACTCTGAACCTCTTCTCTCTTGAGAAAGAAGCATCTATGCTTCATGGATCACTCTGAACCTCTTCTCTCTTAAGAAAGAAGCATCTATGCTCAATGGATCACTCTGAACCTCTTCTCTCTTGAGAAAAAGCATCTAGATCACTCTTAACCTCTTCTCTCTTGAGAAAGAAGCATCTATGCTTAATGGATCACTCTGAACCTCTTCTCTCCTGAGAAAGAAGCATCTATGCATCATGGATCACTCTGTACCTCTTCTCTCCTGAGAAAGATGCATCTATGCAATCATGGATCACACTGAACCTCTTCTCTCTTGAGAAAGATGCATCTATGCTTCATGGATCACTCTGAACCTCTTCTCTCTTTAGAAAGAATCATCTATACTTCATGGACCACTCTGAACCTCTTCTCTCTTGAGAAAGAAGCATCTATTCTTCATGGATCACTCTGAACCTCTTCTCTCTTGAGAAAGAAACATCTATGCTTCATGGATCACTCTGAACCTCTTCTCTCTTGAGAAAGAAGCGTCTATACTTCATGGATCACTCTGAACCTCTTCTCTCTTGAGAAAGAAGCATCTATTCTTCATGGATCACTCTGAACCTCTTCTCTCTTGAGAAAGAAGCATCTATGCTTCATGGATCACTCTGAACCTCTTCTCTCTTAAGAAAGAAGCATCTATGCTCAATGGATCACTCTGAACCTCTTCTCTCTTGAGAAAAAGCATCTAGATCACTCTTAACCTCTTCTCTCTTGAGAAAGAAGCATCTATGCTTAATGGATCACTCTGAACCTCTTCTCTCCTGAGAAAGAAGCATCTATGCATCATGGTTCACTCTGTACCTCTTCTCTCCTGAGAAAGATGCATCTATGCAATCATGGATCACTCTGAACCTCTTCTCTCTTGAGAAAGATGCATCAATGCTTCATGGATCACTCTGAACCTCTTCTCTCTTTAGAAAGAAGCATCTATACTTCATGGATCACTCTGAACCTCTTCTCTCTTGAGAAAGAAGCATCTATTCTTCATGGATCACTCTGAACCTCTTCTCTCTTGAGAAAGAAACATCTATGCTTCATGGATCACTCTGAACCTATTCTCTCTTGAGAATGAAGCACCTATGCATCATGGATAACTCTGTACCTCTTCTCTCCTGAGAAAGATGCATCTATGCAATCATGGATCACTCTGAACCTCTTCTCTCTTGAGAAAGAAGCATCTATGCTTCATGGATCACTCTGAACCTCTTCTATCTTGATAAAGAAGCATCTATACTTCATGGATCATTCTGAACTTCTTCTCTCTTGAGAAAGAAGCATCTATTCTTCATGGATCACTCTGAACCTCTTCTCTCTCGAGAAAGAAGCATCAATGCTTCAAGGATCACACTCTGAACCTCTTCTCTCTCGAGAAAGAAGCATCTATTCATCGGGGATCACTCTGAACCTCTTCCACTTCGAGAAAGAAGCATCTATGCTTCGTGGATCACTCTGAACCTCTTCTCTCTCTCTCGAAAGAAGCATCTATGCTTCATGGATCACTCTGAACCTCTTCTCTCTCGAGAAAGAAGCATCTATACTTCATGGAATACTCTGAACCTCTTCTCTCTCTCTCTCGAAAGAAGCATCTATGCTTCGGGGATCACTCTGAACCTCTTCACTCTCTCTCTCTCTCTCTCTCTCTCTCTCTCTCGAAAGAAGCATATATGCTTCGTGGATCACTCTGAACCTCTTCTCTCTCTCTCTCTCTCTCTCTCTCGAAAGAAGCATCTATGCTTCATGGAATACTCTGAACCTCTTGTCTCTCGAGAAAGAAGCATCTTTACTTCATGGATCACTCTGAACCTCTTCTCTCTTGAGAAAGAAGCATCTATGCTTCGTGGATCACTCTTGATCTCTTCTTCTCTCTCTCTTTCTCTCTCGAGAAAGAAGCATCTATGCTTCGTGGATAACTCTGAACCTCTTATCTCTCTCGAAAGAAGCATCTATGCAACATATTACTCTGAACCTCTTCTCTCTCTCTCGAAAGAAGCATCTATGCTTCATGGATCACTCTGAACCTCTTCTCTATCGAGAAATAAGCATCTATGCTTCATGGATCACTCTGAACCTCTTCTCTCTTGAGAAAGAAGCATCTATGCTTCATGGATCACTCTGAACCTCTTCTCTCTTGAGAAAGAAGCATCTATGCTTCATGGATCACTCTGAACCTCTTCTCTCTTGAGAAAGAAGCATCTATGCTTCATGGATCACTCTGAACCTCTTCTCTCTTGAGAAAGAAGCATCTATGCTTCATGGATCACTCTGAACCTCTTCTCTCTTGAGAAAGAAGCGTCTATACTTCATGGATCACTCTGAACCTCTTCTCTCTTGAGAAAGAAGCATCTATTCTTCGTGGATCACTCTGAACCTCTTCTCTCTTGAGAAAGAAGCATCTATGCTTCATGGATCACTCTGAACCTCTTCTCTCTTAAGAAAGAAGCATCTATGCTCAATGGATCACTCTGAACCTCTTCTCTCTTGAGAAAAAGCATCTAGATCACTCTTAACCTCTTCTCTCTTGAGAAAGAAGCATCTATGCTTAATGGATCACTCTGAACCTCTTCTCTCCTGAGAAAGAAGCATCTATGCATCATGGATCACTCTGTACCTCTTCTCTCCTGAGAAAGATGCATCTATGCAATCATGGATCACACTGAACCTCTTCTCTCTTGAGAAAGATGCATCTATGCTTCATGGATCACTCTGAACCTCTTCTCTCTTTAGAAAGAAGCATCTATACTTCATGGACCACTCTGAACCTCTTCTCTCTTGAGAAAGAAGCATCTATTCTTCATGGATCACTCTGAACCTCTTCTCTCTTGAGAAAGAAACATCTATGCTTCATGGATCACTCTGAACCTATTCTCTCTTGAGAATGAAGCACCTATGCATCATGGATCACTCTGAACCTCTTCTCTCTTGAGAAAGAAGAATCTATGCTCCATGGATCACTCTGAACCTCTTCTCTCTTGAGAAAGAAGCATCTACGCTTCATGGATCACTCTTAACCTCTTCTCTCTTGAGAAAGAAGCATCTATGCTTTATGGATTACGCTGAACCTCTTCTCTCCTGAGAAAGAAGCATCTATGCATCATGGATCACTCTGAACCTCTTCTCTCTTGAGAAAGAAGCATCTATGCTTCATGGATCACTCTGAACCTCTCCTCTCTCAAGAAAGAAGCATCTATTCTTCATGGATCACTCTGAACCTCTTCTCTCTCGAGAAAGAAGCATCTATGCTTCATGGATCACTGTGAACCTCTTCTCTCTCTCTCTCTCTCTCTCTCTCTCGAAAGAAGCATCTATGCTTCATGGATCACTCTGAACCTCTTCTCTCTTGAGAAAGAAGCATCTATGCTTCATGGATCACTCTGAACCTCTTCTCTCTTGAGAAAGAAGCATCTATGCTTCATGGATCACTCTGAACCTCTTCTCTCTTGAGAAAGAAGCATCTATGCTTCATGGATCACTCTGAACTTCTTCTCTCTTGAGAAAGAAGCATCTATGCTTCATGGATCACTCTGAACCTCTTCTCTCTTGAGAAAGAAGCATCTATGCTTCATGGATCACTCTGAACCTCTTCTCTCTTAAGAAAGAAGCATCTATGCTCAATGGATCACTCTGAACCTCTTCTCTCTTGAGAAAAAGCATCTAGATCACTCTTAACCTCTTCTCTCTTGAGAAAGAAGCATCTATGCTTAATGGATCACTCTGAACCTCTTCTCTCCTGAGAAAGAAGCATCTATGCATCATGGATCACTCTGTACCTCTTCTCTCCTGAGAAAGATGCATCTATGTAATCATGGATCACTCTGAACCTCTTCTCTCTTGGGAAAGATGCATCTATGCTTCATGGATCACTCTGAACCTCTTCTCTCTTTAGAAAGAAGCATCTATACTTCATGGATCACTCTGAACCTCTTCTCTCTTGAGAAAGAAGCATCTATTCTTCATGGATCACTATGAACCTCTTCTCTCTTGAGAAAGAAACATCTATGCTTCATGGATCACTCTGAACCTATTCTCTCTTGAGAATGAAGCACCTATGCATCATGGATCACTCTGAACCTCTTCTCTCTTGAGAAAGAAGCATCTATGCTCCATGGATCACTCTGAACCTCTTCTCTCTTGAGAAAGAAGCATCTATGCTTCATGGATCACTCTTAACCTCTTCTCTCTTGAGAAAGAAGCATCTATGCTTTATGGATCACACTGAACCTCTTCTCTCCTGAGAAAGAAGCATCTATGCATCATGGATCACTCTGAACCTCTTCTCTCTTGAGAAAGAAGCATCTATGCTTTATGGATCACTCTGAACCTCTTCTCTCTTGAGAAAGAATCATCTATGCTTCATGGGTCACTCTGAACCTCTTCTCTTTTGAGAAAGAAGCATCTATGCATCATATATCACTCTTAACCTCTTCTCTCTTGAGAAAGAAGCATCTATGCTTCATGGATCACACTCTGAACCTCTTCTCTCTTGAGAAAGAAGCATCTATGCTTCATGGATCACTCTGAACCTATTCTCTCTTGAGAATGAAGCACCTATACTCCATGGATCACTCTGAACCTCTTCTCTCTTGAGAAAGAAGCATCTATGCTTCATGGATCACTCTTAACCTCTTCTCTCTTGAGAAAGAAGCATCTATGCATCATGGATCACACTGAACCTCTTCTCTCTT
This sequence comes from Cladorhizidae sp. MBARI D1340-BT2, assembly GCA_028752905.1. Classification (NCBI taxonomy): domain Eukaryota; kingdom Metazoa; phylum Porifera; class Demospongiae; order Poecilosclerida; family Cladorhizidae; species Cladorhizidae sp. MBARI D1340-BT2. The sequence continues at coordinate 48,733,815 of JAQNBH010000006.1, forward strand.
GAGAAAGAAGCATCTATGCTTCATGGATCACTCTGAACCTCTTCTCTCTTGAGAAAGAAGCATCTATACTTCATGTATCACTCTGAACCTCTTCTCTCTTGAGAAAGAAGCATCTATTCTTCATGGATCACTCTGAACCTCTTCTCTCTTGAGAAAGAAGCATCTATGCCTTCATGGATCACTCTGAACCTCTTCTCTCTTGAGAATGAAGCACTTATGCATCATGGATCACTCTGAACCTCTTCTCTCTTGAGAAAGAAGCATCTATCCTCCATGGATAACTCTGAACCTCTTCTCTCTTGAGAAAGAAGCATCTATGCTTCATGGATCACTCTTAACCTCTTCTCTCTTGAGAAAGAAACATCTATGCTTAATGGATCAGTCTGAACCTCTTCTCTCCTGAGAAAGAAGCATCTATGCATCATGGATCAACTCTGAACCTGTTCTCACCTGAGAAAGAAGCATCTAACCATCATGTATCACTCTGAACCTCTTCTAACTTGAGAAAGAAGCATCTATGCTTCATGGATCACTCTGAACCGCTTCTCTCTTGAGAAAGAAGCATCTATGCGTCATGGGTCACTCTGAACCTCTTCTCTCTTTAGAAAGAAGCATCTATGCATCATGTATCACTGTTAACCTCTTCTCTCTTGAATCTATGCTTCATGGATCACTCTGAACCTCTTCTCTCTTGAGAATGGAGGCTCTCCTGGATAGCTAGATATCTGTGCTCTTGTAGTAATAAAGTGAGTAGTGATACGTATGTACATGAAGGTTCTGTTTGCTTACCTCAATGGAGCTGATGAACTGCAGCTTTTTGTATTTGCTATCTAATTATAGGAACACTGAACAAAAAGTTGTAAATCTAAAACAACAACACACAAATAAATGTCAGAGGTATAAGTGAGGACTTGTCTCTATTACCAAGTAGCTTGTGCTGTTTGAGAGCGAGGACTTATCTCTATTATCAAGTGACTTGTGTTGTTTAAGAGTGAGGATGGAGGCTCATTCAAGACCATAGTAGCATTTGCATGCCGAGGGATGGATGTGGTGGACTTTGACCCCAGGGTAAGCTCATCTCTCTCTCTCTCTCTCTCTCTCTATATATATATACATTGCATATCTATATATATATATATAAGTACTGTATATACCTATGTATGAAGTTGAAAATGTCTTTCTGCACGTCTGCATATCTCTTATGGAGTGGATCAGTCCCCACATTGTGTGCTGTGCCTCCTGTTACAGTAATTCATAGCATTAAAGTGTGCAATGGCCTCCAGTGAGTCTCTGGAGTGGACCAGTCCCCACATTGTGTGCAGTATCTCCTGTCACAGTAATTCATAGCATTAAAGTGTGCAATGGCCTCCAGTGAGTCTCTGGAGTGGATCAGTCCCCACACTGTATGCTGTGCCTCCTGTTACATTAATTCATAGCATTAAAGTGTGCAATGGCCTCCAGTGAGTCTCTGCAGTGGACAGTCCCCACATTGTGTGCTGTGCCTCCTGTTACAGTAATTCATAGCATTAAAGTGTGCAATGGCCTCCAGTGAGTCTCTGGAGTGGATCAGTCCCTACATCGTGTCCTGTACTTCCTGTTACAGTAATTCATAGCATTAAGAACTCTTTATTATTTACATATATATATATATATACCCTCCAGCTGTTTATGGCATCTCCTCTGGTTACTTCTTTGGTTTGTGTGGCATGTCTTCCAAGCTGTCCTCTTCAGTGCCTTCTGAGCCCTCACCTCCTCCTTCAGCATATTCACTTCCCATGTCCTTTGACGACTCCTTCAGTGATGAATCAGAATATTCACCCACTTCTTCTAGAAGCAGAGATAGGAGCTTGTCTAGAGCTGAAGAGCCATAGGTAGATCTCATTCGACAGCTACACTTAAAATAGCATACCATAACAACCAACCAAAATACTGATGTCATAACTTCATAATGGTGGTTTGGATGTGATTAATCACAATCAATACAAAGGTTGCTATGGAGTTTGTTGCTATCATGGGTGGGTGGGTGGGGGGGGGGGGGGGGGGGGGGGGGGGTGAGGGGTATAGTGCCGAAATTGAAGAGAGAGAAAAACCTGCGTAAATGCACAGTGAAAGAGTTAAGTTAACAACCACATTGTTGTTATATACCTCCTTAAATTGACCAGAGAAAGAGTTAAATTAACAACACATTGGTGTTAAAAACCTGCGAAAATGGACCAGTGAAAGAGTTAAGTTAACAAGCAAATATTTGTTAAAAACCTACGTAGATGTACCAGTTAAAGAGTTAAGTTAACAACCACATTATTGTTATATGAAACTGAATAGTTGTTTGATTTGTATCACTCACTGTTGTGTTCATTAGAATGGATTCACTGTCATCGGTGAGGACAAAAGGTCGACCTTTCAGAATGTCAACCTCTCAGAAAAGGTGAGTGTCGGAACATTACCTGGCAACAAGGTGTGTATGTACTGGTATAACCAGTTTAGACTTGTACGGTTACTCACAGCTCACATCATATGCTAGATTGGTCTTTATATCAATCAGCTTTTTGGTTGCACTCGGTGAACTCTAACTCAATTGAACACAGACCGAGGGATCAGATATGTAGCTATGACTCTGGTCCAACACCATTGCAACACTACCTTAACATACACACAAACAAGCTGTAGGTTAGTGAGGCTGCTGAAAACCCCCCAAAAAGCTGATTTAAAGAATAATCTTAAAAGCTATTTAGACCAGCAAGGAGCACATGCCATCATTACATAGCATCTCTGTGTCTGAACCTTAAACCTTGCTGGCATACTCCTAGCATTATTAGAGATATTGTCAACCTTGTGGACCAGTCCATGCATCTTATAATTAGCTGTCTCTTAGCGATGCAAATAAGCACGTGCATCTTGTATAATTAGGTTATTGTTGCACTGACCTGTATCTTAGCAATGCAAATAATCTTGTATAATTAGGTTATATTGCTGCACTGACCTGTCTCTTAGCAATGCAAATAAGCGCGTGCATCTTGTATAATTAGGTTATATTGTTGCATTGACCTGTCTCTTAGCAATGCGAATAAGCGTGTGCATCTTGTATAATTAAGTTCTATTGCTGCACTGAACTGTCTCTTAGCAGTGCAAATAAGCGCATGCATCTTGTATAATTAGGTTCTATTGTTGCACTGACCTGTCTCTTAGCAATGCAAATAAGCGCGTCCATCTTGCATAATTGGGTTGTATTGCTGCGCACTGACCTGTCTCTTAGCAATGCGCGTATATCATGCATCTTGTATAATTAGGTTATATTGCTGCACTGACTTGACTCTTAGCAATGCAAATAAGCACGTGCATCTTGTATAATTAGGTTCTATTGCTGCACCGACCTGTCTCTTAGCAATGCAAATAAGCGCCTGCATCTTGTATAATTAAGTTCTATTGTTGCACTGACCTGTCTCTTAGCAATGCAAATAAGCGTGTGCATCTTGTATAATTAGGTACTATTGCTGCACTGACCTGTCCCTTAGCAATGCAAATAAGCGCGTGCATCGTGCATCTGGTATAATTAGGTTCTATTACTGCACTGACCAGACTCTTAGTAATGCTAATAAGCACGTGCATCTTGTATAATTAAGTTCTATTGCTGCACTGACCTGTCTCTTAGCAATGCAAATAAGCACGTGCACAGAACCACAACGTTGCAGTTCACACACACATATATGGAGGGCGTTTATTGCTCCGTGTGATAACACATACGCCTGAGGCAAAAAGAGTTTTCACGAATAGTAAGTGGCCATTTCTCTCAATGATATGCAACTATAAACTGATGTAGTGTGGCCAGTGATACATGCACTAAGTTAATCACATGTACATGCACTAAGTTAATCACATGCACATGCACTAAGTTAATCACATGTACATGCACTAAGTTAATCACATGTACATGTACTTATCATATGCTGACAACAACAAAAAATCTATCCCTCCCTCCCTCTCCCCTCCCTCCCTCTCCCCTCCCTCCCTCTCCCCTCACCCCCTCCCTCCCTCTCCTCCTCACCCCCTCCCTCCCCCTATTCCCCCCTCCCCTCCCTCCCTCTCCCCCTCCCTCCCTCTCCCCCCTCCCTCCCCCTCCCCCCTCCCTCTCCTTCCTCCCTCTCCTCCTCCCCCCTCCCCCCCTCCCTCCTTCAACATTTATATTGGGGCATTTTTTAATTTCATTTATTGAAATCTTTTTCTTTGGGATTCTCTTTATTTAGTTTTGTTTTTAGTGAGAACATTTCAACTTGAATTCTCTGTAGTTTATTTGCAATGGTAAAAATGTTATGATTTTATTCTTAGGTTGCTATATATATATACCATGCAATTAAGATATGATTATTAAAAAAATAGTCACAACCCAACGAAGATAAAAATTTAGTGTCGGAAATGCCTTGATGCTGAGTATATTACGACTATATTGGTTTGGCCATATTCTACTCAACTAGAGCACAATCAGTAATAGGTCAATCCTTTTAAAGACAATACAATTTTAATTTGCAAAAATATACTAGTTATTTATACACACACACACACACACAATTTTTTTATAACTGACCATGACAAAAACCACAAAGTCAAGGAGGTGGAGGTGGCCCCAGGGTGCCCAAAACTGGTGCAGCATTCTCCCTCTGTATCAACACAGACAGACATTGAGGAGCTGCCTACTGGAGTTGAAATCTCTGGTAGGTGCATGTAACTTCCTCCCCAATTCCTTCACAAAAGGTCGTGCCCCTCAGGCTCCAACACACCAGATGTCTCCACTGCAAAGGGCACAAAGAAATGGCTGCTTCTTTTACAAATTGTTTATTTTTTGTTTTTTCTGTCTAATTAATTAATTTTCAATTATCTATATAACTAGCGTGTGTTAATTAGTTGACAATGAACTCGGAATGTAAATTATTATTTTTATTATAATATTATCTACAGCTGAACTACAGAAAATACAACACATCAGATGTCTCCACTGCAAAGGGCACAAAGAAATGGCTGCAAATTGTTTATTTTTTGTTTTTTCTTTCTAATTAATTAATTTTCAATTATCTATATAACTAGCGTGTGTTAATTAGTTGACAATGAACTCGGAATGTAAATTATTATTTTTATTATAATATTATCTACAGCTGAACTACAGAAAATATACTGGTAGTGCAAACGTAATACACATCATTAGCAAGCCACATCCTAACTGAATTATTCTTACAATGGCGTGTATCTCCCTGTGGACTGCAATATAAAATATAATCTTTTTTAGAGCTAGAATTATCTAAACATAGGAAAAAAACAGGAGGGGGGGGGGGGGGGAGTGAGAATGCAGTTGCCCTTTAACTAAACCTGAAGATTGCCTTCAAGATCTATAAGCTTCAAACAGACACTAAAGCACGACACACTATATACAATAGAGTGCTTGAGATAGATGTAAGAAAGCTAAAGCTACAAACCTCATCTGTAGCTGTGACTATTGGATTGTTCTAGGCATGATCCAAAGAAAGAAATCATCAGATTAATTAACCTCTAACTTTCTAAGCCCCCCTGTTGGTTAGCTTGAGCTAGCAACATACATAATAATAATTATTATTATAATAATAAAATGAGATAAAAAATAAATTAATTAATTATAGTGGTCATGGCTTCAACGGGTTCTTGAGAGTGGCTCCCCAGTAGCCTGGCAAGTCCATTCCATAGTCTTGATTGAACTGCTGGCACTTTGGTGCTAGGCTGGTGCATTGCCTCCTTCACTATGTAGGAGTTGCTTTCTGTTTTCTGGCCTGGCCCAAGATGGTGTCTTTCTTCACAAAATAAGATGTCCATTATCCCAAGCATGTTCAGCAATTGCTTTAACACATTTTCTACAGGTATCTTGATGTTCTTTCACTCTGGTCTCCAGTCTTCTGATGGTCTCCAGTCTTCTGATGGTCTCCAGTCTTCTGATGGTCTCTATTATGTAGTATTTCCCTCAGCTACAAGGGATATACGTACCCAGCGCATGAGTGCATATTAGCTGGTAAAACATCCTTCACTCTGCTCTGTTGTGTCCTCAGAGTTCTTCCTGATCTGAAAACGACTTTGATGTTGAACTTCCCGCAGACCCTCCTGATGTCTTCACTCTGCTGGATTAGGAATCACTACGAGAGGATCCTTCTTTTTAACCCCCTGATTGCCTGTATCGGTGAACTTATCTTCCTTTCTGCATTTAGAACTATCTGCAGATAAAAGGTTGATGAAGGCTTGTGAATAACCATTCTCTATAAAAACATTCAAATCTTCCTTCCAAAGGTCCTCCTTCTCAGTCACTACTCTCATTGCCTAACATACAATCTCTTCACCACTCCTCTTCTGACATGGATAGGATGATGTGATCAAGGTACCGGTTGGTATGCGTGTTTTCTGTAAATGGTTGCAGTTAGTCTTCCATCTTCCTTCTGTGTAGGTGGCCATCCAGAAAAGGCAGCATTCCTTCCACTTCAAGCACCATGGTAAACTTTATATTCCATATAAAGGTTGGTTACCACAGCAGATATTGGAGAGCCCATTGCTGCACCCTCATTCTGCTCGTAGCATTTTTCTTGAAACCTGAAGTAAGTGGATTTTAGGTACAACTCCAGCAGTTCAGAAAACCTGTTGGCACCTTTGTAGTCCTCTCACACAAGCTCTCATCTTTCGTCAACACTTAAAATTACTTCCACGGCCTCGTCATTGGTAAAAAGAGAGGAAACATCAAAACTGACAAGACACTTGCCAAACATTCACCTTGAATATGCTTGATAAATTGCCCACTTGGCATATGTACTTGTATTTCCAGCTACAAGTGGTATCAAATGTCTATGAACTTCTTAATTTTTATTTTTATTTTTATTTTATTTTTAATTTTTTATTATTTATGGAAGATCCTACTCAGCTAATATGAACAGTATAAATAAGTAAACCAATACATGAGGAATATATTAAGTTGTTGATTATAGTTAAGTAGTTAAAAGTCAAAGTGATGATATGGGGCGTTAGGGGTAGAAAACCATAAAGTAATAGTAAGTGTTATATAGGTCCATAGATTCTGTGAACTTCATGGTATGGAGTTGATATATTATAGCTCAAAAGATAGGTCTCCATATGTATGGAGCTACAGTCTCAAAAACCTGAGTGTCTGATTTCTCGGCATACATAACTCCAGATTGCCAAGTGCTAGAGAGCTGGAACAACACCAATAATGTGTGAGGAAGCTCTATTGTATTCAACAACTTTTTCCCAATTAGGGTGGACTAGCGTGCGGTTGGAAAATAAATTTTAACGAAATTAATTTCCCAACCACGCGCATGGCCATGTACTTCCGGGCGAAGAATGGCTTGGTTAGGGCAGGAGGGTAATTTCTTGGTGGGGCTGGGAGGGCCATGGCCCCCCCCAACTTTTGGCCCAAACAAGTTTTCTAAGGGAGTTCTCGCAAGCTGTTGAAGGTGTTGACTAACAAGTTATAGCACATTCATAATGGAATTGGTGTGAAATATGATAGATAGAACAACACCATAGAACAACACCATAATATTGGTAAAAACAACAACTATGTTCCCTAATCGGTTCAATACATGTGACCAGTTAGTGTACGTCAGGAATAACAGCCTGACAACTCAACCACCAAACAAGCCTCAGACCATACCATGGAACTAACACTTTAGGTGTGAGGATCATTTTAGCTGTTAGGATCATTTTGACATTTATATAGTTCATGTATTTCATTGGTTCATTTTGATTTTGCCATGAGCAGTAGAGTGCCTATATAAGTAAGCTCTCCACTGCCTTATGTTGAGTTCTGCTATAAACCTAATGTGCTGTTAATCATTATTCGGAACACTAAAAGAGTGAACCCTAACAGTGTAGTAGGCCATATATTGAGAAATTAGCTAGTGCTGCTGCAGAGTGATAAAAGACAAGCCTCCTTGTTAAGTTTTTGTCAAAGTCCAACTAAGAGACAAAGGGAGTCTGAGGAGAAGGCTGATGATCAATCCCAAGGATCTGATAGCCAAGATGTACAGGTTGAAGAAAACCCAGAAGAATCTGAACAGGTACATCTGTCATAATCCATCACATGATAACAACATTAAGCCTCTCAATTTTTATGTGGCATCTCAGCCTCTGATGTCAGTAAATCCTTATTAAACAATCATATATTGACTGTTGTTGTAGTTGTTTTTGCAAAATTAGACTTTGATACTAAAATATTTTTCACAGGTATAACTATAGGCAAGTTACTAGACCTAAAGTGGAGGGACCTCAAAATCTGAATGCCTGAAACCTCCACATAAATATCTCCAGATTGCAAATGCTAAATTAGTACCAGTGGCTAGAGGAAGCCCTACTCTATGCAACGAGTGTTTTCATTAGGCGCTAAAATGTAAGTACATTTTAGCGCCTTATGTCCCCATAAAGCCACCTGTACTGCAACTTCTCTCAACCCAGTGTGGTGTTGGTCCAGTGTTTGTCTCCATAGCGCTATGGTCAACCTATATGTATTACAACTTGCCTCAACCCAGTGTGGTGTTGGTCCAGTGTGTGTCTCTATAGAGCTACAGCAGGCGCCATAAAAAAACTGGGCGTTGCGTTTAGTTTAAACCAACGTACGTGCAACGCATGACCGCTGGCCAAAGAAACGTTAACCAAATGTACAGTGAACGCTCACTGCGTCGCAGCGTTTGAACGTTCGCTGCGTTTTTATGCAAACACATGCTGCTTTGCATCGACCACCACTTGCTTGAACTGAAGAAAAAAGCGGGGCAAGCCCGAACTACAGTCTTTAGAGAGCGTCCGCTGGAGTTCTTTGTCTGAGTTATTTCTTAAGTTATTTCAGTACGAGTTAAGGGCCTGAAAGCTTTAAGAGTCTATAAGCAAGTAAGTTTCCTCCTCTTACTGTTATACTTGGCTGCTATAATATAACTTTGGTGTAACTGGAATCCGCTTGATCCATACAAGCTGTTCGAGCCAGTACTTTAGTTTCAGTTTTAGTTGTTTGTTTTTGGTAGCTATATAGAACAAATGGAATACTGGATGGTACTTCTTCAGCTATTGTTGTACTAATGAAGCTACATATTGTCATCAAGAATTGATTCATGTTGTGTTATTGGTGGTATTTTAGCCGGTGGAGGTGGACTCAGTCTCTGTCCCACAAGGCAAAGCTCTGGGGCACCTTGCTGGGGGATGCCTGCAGAGTGAAGAGTAGGGACTTACACATCCCAGAACATGTCTGGAGGTGGCATCAAACAGGATGGGACTACAAACCAAGAAATGAATTGCTGTTCATGTAATATTTAATTGACTGGGTTTTTTTGTCGAAGTCTGTAACAAACATTATATAAATTAAATATTTCAACTCCCATTTCTATAATTTGTATATAGAATTTGCTAACATTAAAATACAATGACAAAAACAACAACAAGATATTGTTCTTTTCAGATTGACCAATCTTCTTATGACGAGCTTCCGTGGGTTTCAAACTGGGACTGCATTCGTCTGTCCATATGACCTTCTCAAATACTTGATACCCATGAATTGTCTTGGCCACACCAACCTAAATGATGCATGATGCAATTGGGGATTATAATTTTATTCACATCAAGGCAACAAATCTGTAAATGTTTATTTCAGTGCAAGGGAAATGGCAATAACAGCAACAGGGTGGCTTCAGCATAAACTACAAACAAAACTAGATCAGGAGAGCCCCTCACCCATAGCAAGCAAGTAGGAGCCCCATGGAGATTTAAGCCAGTCTGCTAAAATAAGTCAGCATACAGCCTTAAGAATCCCAAGCAAACAAGACTAACATGAACCTAGTTAATTCTCTTGCCAACTGGCAGTAGGAGCTACCCTCCGATGAGGTTCTACACCGAAGAATGGTCATGGGTAGCCATTGTGCTCGTGCAGCTGCAAGGCAGTCATTAATTCGCATCTTCCGTTCCACTGCCTCTCGGATGGCTGCCGTTATCTTTGTAGGTCTCCCGCTATCAAACCACCAGGCTAAGTCCTGACACAGTCGGTGCCTTCAATTTAAGATTCTGTTTCTTGTACACCATTCACGAATGACTGCCATGTTCAACTCCTGAAGTGCAACTCCCTACGATCTATTCCGGCTAAAAATAATAAACGTTCCGTGCATCTAAGCGTTTAGAGCGGTGAACGTTTCGTACGTTCTTTTTAGCCGGTTGGAAAACGCATGCGTTTAGACACTGAACCAACGCTCTGTTAAACGAAACGCCAAATTTTTGTGGCGCCTACTGTATTGTCATCAACCTACATGCACTGTACTTCAACTTGCCTCAACCCAGTGTGGTGTTGGTTCAGTGTGTGTCTCCATGAGCTATTATCAACCTACTTCAACTTTCCTCAACCCAGTGTGGTATTGGTACAGTGTGTGTCTCCGTAGAGCTATTGTCGACCTACTTCAACTTGCCTCAACCCAGTGTAGTGTTGGTCCAGTGTGTGTCTCCATAGAGCTCAAGTCAACGTACTTCAACTTGCCTCACCCCAATGTTGTGTTGGTCCATTGTGTGCCTCCAGAGAACTATTTTCAACCTACTTCAACCTGCCTCAACCTATGATGGTGTTTGGTCCAGCGTGTATCTCAATAGAGCTATTGTCAAACTACAGTACTTCAACTTTCCTCAACCCAGTGTGGTGTTGGTCCAGTGTGTGTCTCGATAGAGCTATTTTCAACCTACTTCAATCTGCGTCAACCCAGTATTGTGTTGGTCCAGTGTGTGTCCCCATAGATTTATAGTCAAAGTAATTCACCTTGTCTAAACCCACAGTGTTGTTAATCCAGTCTGTTTCTCTATAGAGCTATTGTCAACCTTGTACTTCAACCTGCCTCAACCCATGGTGGTGTTGGTCCAGTGTGTGTCCCCATAGAGCTATTATCAACCTACTTTATCTTGCCTCAACCCAGTGTAGTGTTGGTCCAGTGTGTGTCTCCATAGAGCTATTGTCGACCTACTTAAACTTGCCTCAACCCAGTGTGGTGTTGGTCCAGTGTGTGTCCCCATAGAGTTATTGTCAACCTACTTCAACTTGTCTCAACCCAGAGTGGTGTTGGTCCAGTGTTTGTCTCCATAGTCAACCTACTACAACTTGCCTCAAACCAGTGTGGTGTTGGTCCAGTGTGTGTCTCCATATAGCTATTGTCAACCTACACTTAAACTTGCCTCAATCCAGTTCGGTGATGGTCTAGAGTTATTGTCAACCTACTTCAACTTGCCTCAACCCAGTGTGTTGTTGGTTCAGTGTGTGGCTCCATAGAGGTATTGTCATCTACTTCAACTTACATCAACCCAGTGGGATGTTGGTTCAGTGTGTGTCCCCATAGAGCTATTGTCAACCTACTTCAACTTGTCTCAACCCAGTGCGGTGTTGGTCCAGTGTGTGTCTTCATAGAACTATTGTTAACCTACTTCAACCTGCTTCAACCCAGTGTGGTGTTCGTCCAGTGTGTGTTCCCATAGAGCTATTGTCAACCTATGTATACTTCAACCTGCCTCAACCTAGTGTGGTGTTGGTCCAGTGTGTGTCCCCATACAGCTATTGTCAACCTACTTCAACTTGCCTCAACCCAGTGTGGTGTTGGTCCAGTGTGTGTCTCCATAGAGCTATTATCAACCTACTTCAACGTGCCTCAACCAAGTGTGTGTCCTTATAGAGCTACTGAATTATCAACCTACTTCATCTTGCCTAAACCCAGTGCGGTTTTAGTCCAGTGTGTGTTTCAATAGAGCTATCAGGGTTTCATACAGGTGGGGGGGGGGGGGGGGGGGGCCTAGGATTACCCCCCACCCAAAACAATTTCTCCCCCTCCCCCAAGAATTTTCACAATAAAAATTTATATTAATGAAATTTCTTATGTAATACATTACAGTAACGGGGAAAAAGAGCAGTACAAAGAAGAGAACATAGAAGCAATAGCAAATTCAAAGATGATCAAATTATAATAATTATTCAATTACATGAACAATTTATAATATATAAGCTAAGATATACAATAATGTATGGTGAAAGGTGAAAATTATATTACAGTGAGTTCAGTAGTACTAAATTAAAGTAAAATGCGTCTATTTTTTGGTTTAAAAATGTCATTAAAGTCCACATAGGTCAATGGAGGACCCTCTATACTAATTTTCATTAAATGTTCTAGGTTCGAGTCAGATAGACGACTGCGTAGGCGAGTTTTAATCAACTTCAGACTAAAGGAACGCTCTACTGTTGCTGTGCCAACAGGAAGTGCCATTATAATGTTCAATAGCGGGGAAAATTCCTCCGTACGTATGTGACTTGTTCATCTCGTCCAGGATTTCTTGCATGCTAGGAGATACCGACTCTTCTTCACCTTCCATTATTGCCTTTTTCTCCACTAGCAAAGCCCATCTAAATATCTTCCACTCTGAAAGAAGCTCATCGCCATCAAGCAATGGAGGTGAGGTGTAAGTCGTCCCTACATACTCAATCTCTGCTTCTATTCCATAGAACTCGGCAATAATCTTGATTTGCTCGCTGCTGTATGATGGTAATGATGCTTCAGCAGGTAGTAGGGAGGGACTGAATATGGACATGGCAGTAACAATCTTCACGGCTTTATCAGTAAATTGACTCTTAATATTTAGAAGATGGGAATCGACGTATGGAATTGCGACTAGAGTTCGATACTCGGCTGTGGTTGTGATAGAAGACCAACGGCTTCGTGCAGACACATGTGTGCCGAGTGTTATATCGTGTTTTTCCTTCAACAGCGATATTTCAGACTCGACTGAACCCAACCACTCACTTCTTTCGTCCTTTAGATGCTCGAGTTGATCCGTCTTGATTTTCAGAAGTACCGGTAACCTGCTCAAATCGAGTAGCTTTCTTTGCATCGAAACATTCATCCTTGCCAGGATATCCAGAACTTCTGACAGGAACACGATACTAGCAACTCCAGTGTAAGTAGCAAGGAGAGTACCAATACCGTGTGCTTCAGCATCACCTGATGTCTCACACAGCTGTTGTAGGGTGACGATAAGGGCAGGAAGCTCTTGGTAAATAGCTCGTACACAGCGTTTGTGTGAGAGCCATCTGGTATCACTAGGCTTCACAATCTTAAGCTTAAGGACAGACTGGACTGCTTTGAGAGATTCTGCTTTCTTGGGTGAGTACAAGAAGAGCTTCCATATATTTCCCATAGTTCCAAACATCTTATTGATCTTTGGAACACTGTTAGCAGCTTGTATGCTTGCTAGTTGAAGTCTGTGGCAGGCACAGTGGATGTAAAAGGAATGTGCAGCTAGAGTTCGCATCCTTTTTAGAACTCCATTGCGTTCTCTGGCAAAGGTGGCTGCTCAATCATAACGTTGGCCTATTAGTTTACAATAGTCCAGGTTCTTCGACTCAAGGAAGGAGTTGATTGCATCTGAAATAGTAGCAGCATCTTGGGCACATATGATGAGCACTGTAAGGAAGTGCTCGTCTGGTTTTCCATTTACAATCCACCGACAACAGATGGACAGCTCTTCTGTAGTACTAATATCTACACACTCATTAGAGAAGTATGGGCTTGATTTTAAGCTCTCAATTAGATTCCTATCTAGCCAGCTATTGATGGCCTCGAAAAGCATCACTGCAGAAAATTTGGATGTGTACTGAGCATTTTGTGGCCACTCTTTGACATGTTGATGGAGAAGTTCATCTCCATTTGCAATTTGCAACTGGACCAGGGGATCGAATGTGGTTGTAAGGAGCAGGCGATTTTTGGCAAGAAAATATGTCGATCTCAAAAGCTTAAGCACTATGTTTCTGTTCTTTGCTCTCCTTTCTTCAGCCTCCTTAGCAGCTGCTGAATATTGCAGTTGTAGGACACTCTGCTCCTTCCTTGTTCTGCCATTCAAGCAATGATAACAGCATCTCTGTGCCATTTTGACTGGCTGTGTTCCTTGAGTAGTTCAGTAGCGTGATTCCAATCCTGAATTCCTCGAGTGGTCCATGCATCCCTGGCTGTAGAAGGTGCATTTCCTCGCTTCTGGCAGAGCTTACAGAACATGCCCTGCTTAGGATCATCGCAGTACACCCAAGTATATTTCTGCTCCCACTCCTTCTTGTAGCTGAGTCTGGCTTTGTAGAGTTTCCTCTTCTGCGCTTTGGAACACATGATCTACCTACTGAAGCTTCGGAATTGGTGGAAGTCAAGTCATCACTAATCGACGTAGTTGGGACTACATCTTCGTCGTCCTCAGAATCTCTACTAGACTCAGCACGCACTCGCTTTCTGGTAAAAAAGTTCCTGAGGTCCATTTGTCTAGGTTTGTATTTCTCTGGGTCATATTTAGTTGCAGAATGCTACTAGCTGAAGCATTTTCTCTTTATATACAAAATTGTGAATAAATCTAGAATATTCTGTGTCACAGTTCAATCATGTGTTAATCTAGAATGTTCTGTCCATGTGCTATTATTCTGTGTTTAGCTTTCCTAATTGTAGTGTAGATTAAATGTACGCTACATTAGGAAAGCTAACCACAGAATAATAGCACATGGACAGAACATTCGAGATTATGACCCAATTGTATCGTGCCACAAAACTATTCTTTGGCAAGATGCAATTGTGTCATATTCTAGAACGTTCTGATGTGCTAGTACTTTGGAAAGTACCCTCAAAATGTCTCATAATCAATCTGAGAGCATCGATTTTGCCAAAAAATTCTGGGGGGCATACCCCCAGATCCCCCTACTTGGAGCTTGCTTATGCACGCCATAACGTAAATGCCAAACGTTTTGAGTTCCCGCCCCCCTCAAACTGTAAATCCTGTATGAACCCCTGGCTATTGTCAGCCTACTTCAACTTCCCTCAACCCAGTGTAATGCTGGTTCAGTGTGTGTCCCCATAGATTTTTTTTAAACCTACATGTACTTCAATCTGACTCATCCAGTGTGGTGTTGGTCCAGTGTTTGTCCCCATATATCTATTGTCAACGTACTTCAACTTGCCGCAACCCAGTGTGGTGATAGTCCGGTGTGTGTCTCCATAGAGCTATTATCAACCTACTTTAACTTGCCTCAACCCAGTGTGGTGTTGGTACAGTATGTGTCTCCATAGAGCTAGACCTACTTAAACTTGCCTCAACTCAGTGTGGTGTTGTTCCAGTGTGTGTCCCCATAGAGCTGTATTATTCTTAACCTGTACTTCAACTTGTCTCAACCCAGTGTGGTGTTGTTTCAGTAAATGTCTCCATATAGCTATTGTACCTGCAGTTCTACCTGCCTCAACCCAGAGGGTGTTGGTCCAGTGTGTGTCCCCATAGAGCTATTGTCTACCTACTTCAACTTACCTCAACCGAGTGTGGTCTTGGTCCAGTGTGTGTCTCCATAGAGCTATTGACAACCCAGTTCAACCTGCCTCAACCCAGTGTGATGATGGTCAAGTGTGTGTCTCCATAGAGCTATTTTCAACCTACTTCAACCTGCCTCAACCCTGTGTGGTGTTAGTCCCGTGTGTGTCCCCATAGAGTTGAGTGTAGTGTTGGGCCAGTGTGAGTTCCCAGCTAGTGTCAACCTATTTCAACTTGACTCAAACCAGTGTGGTATTGGTCCAGTGTGTGTCTCTATTGTCACTACCTCAACCTGCCTCAACCCAGTGTGATGTTGGTCCAGTGAGTGTCCTCATAGAGCTATTGTCATCAACCTACTTCCACCTGCCTCAACCCAGTGTGATGTTGGTCCAATGAGTGTCCCCATAGAGCTATTGTCAACCTACTTCAACCTGCCTCCACCCAGTGTGATGTTGGTCCAGTGTGTGCTATTGTTTCAGATGTAACATATTGCATAAATCTTTCGGAGGATATAATAACTAATATTTAAATTGCACTAACAAAAAGCTAATTTGAAGAGAGTCCTTAATTAAAGCATTACGATGGTTACCAACTTGCACTCACAATGATGATGGTGGTCAAGTGTGTGTCTCGAAAGAGCTATTTGCAACTTACTTCTACTTGCCTCAACCCAGTGTGATCTACTGAGGGCAATGGATGTGTCTATGAATGATTGCGATGTGTGTGTTTTGTGAACAATCTTCTAGTGAGGGCATGGTGGGTGTGTCTAGTGAATAACCTTCTAGTGAGGGCATGATGGGTGTGTCTAGTGAATAATCTTCTAGTGAGGGCATGATGAGTGTGTCTAGTGAATAATCTTCTAGTGAGGGCATGATGGGCGTGTCTAGTGAATAATCTTCTAGTGAGGGCATGATGGGCGTGTCTAGTGAATAATCTTCTAGTGAGGACATGATGGGTGTGTCTAGTTAATAATCTTCTAGTGAGGGCATGATGGGTGTGTCTAGTGAATAATCTTCTAGTGAGGACATGATGAGTGTGTCTAGTGAATAATCTTCTAGTGAGGGCATGATGGGCGTGTCTAGTGAATAATCTTCTAGTGAGGCCATGGTGGGTGTGTCTAGTGAATAATCTTCTAGTGAGGACATGGTAGGTATGTGTAGTGATTAATCTTCTAGTGAGGGCATGATGGGTGTGTCTAGTGAATAATCTTCTAGTAAGGGCATGGTGGGTGTGTCTAGTGAATAATCTTCTAGTGAGGGCATGATGGGTGTGTCTAGTGAATAATCTTCTAGTGAGGGCATGATGGGTGTGTCTAGTGAATAATCTTCTAGTGAGGGCAGGTGGGTGTGTCTATTGAATAATCTTCTAGTGAGAGCATGGTGGGTGTGTCTAGTGAATAATCTTCTAGTGAGGGCATGGTGGGTGTGTGTCTAGTGAATAATCTTCTATTGAGGGCATGATGACTGTCTGTGGGTCAGAGTACACCAAGGAGCTGTCCGGTGGGTATGTTTGTCCAAGCAGCTATGTTTTAGGGGAGATGGCAACGTTCCAATTGGTGTAGTGTTCTGGGTTCTGGTATGGAGTGGAGCATGTGTGTCATTTTTACAGTAGGTGTGGCAAATATAAGAGAATGGAATGATTCTGAAGACTTCACCATCTGAAGGTTGAACTCTGTCCTGTGCATTGGATGTGATGGTGTTGAGCTCCTCCACTGCATGGATGGAGTTGATAATGCTATAGCTGATGATTACTGAAGGCTCATTGTCATTGTTAGTGCCACTTTAAAAGTAGTTCCACCCACTCTCAATCAGGGTGCAGCAATGACTGCATGGCTGCAACGTGAGCTCATATATACAACTCTACTAGTATACATGCATAGGAACATCACATGACTGCATGCCTGCAACATGAGCTCATATATACAACTCTACTAGTATGTATTGAATAGGAACATCACATGACTGCATGCCTGCAACATGAGCTCATATATACAACTCTACTAGTATACATTACATAGGAACATCACATGACTAGTGCCTGCAACATGAGCTCATATATACAACTCTACTAGTATACATTGCATAGGAACATCACATGACTGCATGACTGCAACATGAGCTCACAAGGGAGTAAGAAGCACTTATGAAGTGCAGCAGCCCAATCTGACCACTCCCATTTTGATTGAAATGGGTGTGGTCAATTAGATTAATTAAGCTTTGACTTATTGATATAAAAGTTTTAATTATAACAGTTACAGGAGCACTCAATAAACTAACATCAAACTTCTAAATCACTTGGCAGAAATTTGCCGAAGATTGTTTCTCTGTGACTGGAACTCCTAATGAAGGCATTCCCAAGACCAATCAAGTTTAACTTGTCAGTGTGCTCCTTGTGTATATGAAGCATCATGACGTTGTTCAGTCTAGATTGAGTCATTGTTGCTCGTAAATAAGTTTTGATACGACGCAATGAGCTGAAGGAACATTCACTTGAAGCATTTGTAGCAGGCATAACGATTATCAATGAAGCAAGTTTGCACACTTCAGACAGTAGTACTCTTTGTGAAGTTGAGAGAGTCCTTAAGTACTTCAACACAGAACCAAGATCATTACTAGGAACTTCTGAGAGGTTACTGGACATCACTTTCAGCTGCATTTCCAGTTGGCTCAAGTGAAAGTCGTCCTTGTAGAAGTCTGTTATGAACTTCAATTCTTCATCAAAATCTTCTTTGTTGGCACCTTTTACAAGAAGATCCTCTAGCTTGCAGTACACTTTGTAGCCAGGTTGATCAAAGCGTGCCTTTATGCTAGATGTGACCAGATCTAGAGCTTCAAAGTAGATCGTTCTGTAAAACGATCTAATGTCAGTGGGGAAGTCTCCTACAGCATAGCCATCTTTGTATTTTCTTGGTCTCTTTCATCTCCGCGGTAGTACTGGATCCTCCACTTCACGATCAGTGGCCATTTTTGTGACTTTGGACTTTGGACCAGAATTGATTAAAGTCTGCCTCAGATCGAATCGACTGCAATGTGGTGACAGTCATATCTGCTACCTTGTGCCCTTCAGCTGCGGATAGGGATTGGAGGGTCTTGCTAAGGTTGTCACTGTATCTCAAGACAATTCTCCTAGCACTAAACCGAAAAAGAAATCAAAAGTCCTCATGATCGATGACACACCTATGATCCTAGCTCGTATTTCTGTCTCCTTGACTACATCAAGTGATTCATCCCAAACTTCTTGGAGGACTTGGAAGTTTTCAATGATGCTGTGTAGAGCTTGTGCACGAACAGTCCATCTTGTTGGACAAAGAACTCGGATGCCCGGAGACAAGTCTGGTAGCTGCTGCCTTAGATTCTGCATGGCATCACATCGAGGAGATTTCTTGATCAGCTTCACAATCTCGTATGATGTGTCCAAAACATCCCTCATCACTTTGCAACCCTTCACGGCATCCGAGCATGCCAGGTTGAGAGCATGCCCATAGCAATGAGTGTATAATGCTCTGGGTTCTTCATCAAGGATCAATTTGGCTACACCACCACATGCTCCCGACATAGATGCGGCACCATCATAACACTGTCCCCTGAGTTTTGTTATGGAAAGATTCATTCGAAGCAGAACATCATGTATCACAGAGTGCAGCACTTTTGCATGAGTCGAGTTAGTTTCATAGAGACCAGCAAATTCTTCGTGAGCCTCCAGTTCACTATCCACCCATCGAAAACAGATAACAGCTTGCTCCTTGTTAGATGTATCAGTGTTTCATTTACCATAATTGTCCAGAACTGTGCCGATCGGATTGAAGCAATCACCTGTCGAAAGACTTCCAGAGCCATCTCTTTCAGTATTTCATTCTGCATGTCAGGGGCTGTGTATTTGTCCGTTTTCTTCTCCATCCAGGCTTTGACTCGTTTGTCATCATCTTGTCGTAACTTTAGAACCTGCAAGAAATTGGAGTCTGAATCATCACCATGACCTCGTAGCGGGAGACCTTTAGAATGGAACATATATACATAGTTACTTTAGTATGAGTGTTAATGATAAATCTACCACTGGTGTTGTACAACAATTATAGATACTACGATATGTAATAACATGTTATATAAATTTAGTTTGGTTATATAGCTTGCCTTGTCGTGAAAGGAATTTCATATTAGAGAGCACTTTCAAGAAGCACTGTCGATTATCAAGTCTTTCCTGTCTCTACTGTCGTGAGAGAGATTGTCCAATGTCAACAGTCGTGGAAGGCAGAGTGACTATCTTCAGGACAGCTTCTTTGTGGCATCCGCTTGATTGGTGGTTGCTAAATTTCACTACAGCATCCTTCCAGTTGGAAAAACCCTTGGCAAGGAAAGCAGAATCAGCGTTGCCAGACCACTGGAGTTTCTTTTGTGAACTTGCCTGGCTACAAGTAAAGCAAAGTACTTTATCTTCATTCTCCACATAGTGTAGCCAAGGCCATTTATTGAACCACGCAGCTTGGAAACTTCTTTTCACCACAGATTTCTTTCCGAATTCTCTTTTGGGAAACTGAACATTTAGTGGTTGGTGAGGTTCCTTTGGTAGGATCGAAGAGACGGCAGAGGTTGAGCAGCTAGAACACTCATGATGACAGTGGGTTACGCAGGTGGATGCGCATGCGCAATTCCTGGAGTGAACTTTTGAACTTATGAATGTTGCTAAATCAAATTCCTGGCCAAAAAAGTACCGAGGCCATGGCCGCCCTGGCCGCTGTGCTTCCTACGCCCCTGGCTCATATATACAACTCTACTAGTATACATGCATAGGAATATCACATGACTGCATGCCTGCAACATATATACAACTCTACTAGTATACATTGCATAGGAACATCACATGACTGCATGGCTGCAACATGAGCTCATATATACAACTCTACTAGTATACATGCATAGGAACATCACATGACTGCATGGCTGCAACATGAGCTCATATATACAACTCTACTAGTATACATGCATAGGAACATCACATGACTGCATGCCTGCATGAGCTCATATATACAACTCTACTAGTATACATATAGGAACATCACATGACTGAATGGCTGCAACATGAGCTCATATATACAACTCTACTAGTATACATGCATAGGAACATCACATGACTGCATGGCTGCAACATAAGCTCATATATACAACTCTAATAGTATACATATAGGAACATCACATAACTGCATGGCTGCAACATGAGCTCATATATACAACTCTACTAGTATACATGCATAGGAACATCACATGACTGCATGGTTGCAACATGAGCTCATATATACAACTCTACTAGTATACATGCATAGGAACATCACATGACTGCATGGTTGCAACATGAGCTCATATATACAACTCTACTAGTATACATGCATAGGAACATCACATGACTGCATGCCTGCAACATGAGCTCATATATACATCTCTACTAGTATACATTGCATAGGAACATCACATGACTGCATGCATGAGCTCATATATACAACTCTACTAGTATACATGCATAGTAACATCACATGACTGCTTGGCAGCAACATGAGCTCATATATACAACTGTACTAGTATACATGCATAGGAACATCACATGACTGCATGGCTGCAACATGAGCTCATATCTACAACTCTACTAGTATACATGCATAGGAACATCACATTTTGATGTGTGGAGTAGACCTTTTTTTACCCTAATGTGTGTGTTATGCGCTGGCCCTCCAGATAAACTAGTATCCATACGTGTTATGCACTGGCACTCTAGGAAAACTAGTGGGACCATGTGTGTTATGTACTGGCACTTGTTGTGTTGTTGTCTATCACAGCAGAGAAGTGCAGGTATAATGGAGGTGCTTACAGAGGCCCTCCTTCTGCCTGGCTCTGCAACCAGATGCTCCTCACCACAACAGGCTGGCTGTTGGGGTAGGGAACCACACTTAAAGAGTGTGGCCATCAGGCAGAGCTGTGGCCACAGAAGACCAGAAGCTGACAAGAAGCTCAGACATTTTCATAGACACAGTTTGCAGACTTGAGTGTATTTTATACCTAATCTGTGTTGGGTGTGTCCTGCACCACTAGCAATTCTATGCCACAACTACTACCTTGATGCTGAACACAGACACAGTATAAAATACACTCAAGTCTGTAAACTGGTGGACATCCAGGGAGTTTAGGTAGAAAGATACGTCAGCTAAAATGGCACTTTCCAACTCAAACTTTAAGTGAGAGATCACTTAACTAGCCAGTGTTAATTATAAGCAAGAACAGCACAAAAAACCAGCTCCAGAGAGTTGGTGCCCACAATTAGAAAAGCCTCATGTCCAGCATCACATAGTGTGTCTTCTTGCAACATCAACACTCACTTCTAGAGCCAGGGTTGGAGACACCTATGTAGTAACAGGACATCCGGAATCAGTGTCCTGACCTAAGACAGCTTCTCCAGCACTATGTGTGTGTGTGCGTGTGGTTGTGTGTGTGTATGTGTGTCTGTGGTGGAGGAGTTACAGGCAAAGTGCAGATTGGTGAACTTGATGTCCTGTTACTGTTGAAATGTTGCCATAGAAACTAGAAACTCCCACAGAAAGTTCTTTCTCACAATGTAATTTGCAGCACTTTTGGTAGCCGTGAAATTGCACCAGCAACTACAAACACGCCCCATTGGTCTGCACTTCCCCCCAACCGTGGGCCAACAAGAACTGCAAACACGCCACCTTGGTCTGCACTTCCCCCCCAACCGTGGGCCAACAAGAACTACAAACATGCCCCCTTGGTCTGCACTTCCCCCCAACCATGGGCCAACAAGAACTACAAACACGCCCCCTTGGTCTGCACTTCCCCCCCAACCGTGGGCCAACAAGAACTGCAAACATGCCCCCTTGGTCTGCACTTTCCCCCCAACCGTGGGCCAACAAGAACTACAAACATGCCCCCTTGGTCTGCACTTCCCCCCCAACCGTGGGCCAACAAGAACTACAAACATGCCCCCTTGGTCTGCACTTCCCCCCCAACCATGGGCCAACAAGAACTAGAAACACGCCTCCTTGGTCTGCACTTCCCACCCAACCGTGGGCCAACAAGAACTACAAACACGCCCCCTTGGTCTGCACTTCCCCCCAACCGTGGGCCAACAAGAACTACATACACATCTATTAACTCTGACTTACCGCTCTAACAGAGGTCATCTCACGGAGTAGGACCTCTGACCTCTGAACTGCACTACTTTACAGTGGTTCAGAGGGAAAGGTGCTGGCCCATGAGATGACAGCGTGCACTAAAGTATGGTCTGTGAATAGTGGACACACCTTTATAATAGGAAGAACTTTGACCTTTACACACCTCGTCTATGCACACACACCCCTCATACACACACACACCTCATACACCCCCCCCCCTCATACACACACACCCCTCATACACACACACACCTCATACACACACACCCCTCATACACACACACCCCTCATGCACACACACACCTCATACACAAACACCTCATACACACACCCCTCACAGGGGCGTATTCAGGGGGGGTTTCCTGTTGCCCAGAAACCCCCCCTGAGTACAAGCCACACCCATAAGTAATTTGACTGCTGCAGCTAGCATCACAATCCTTGCTAATCCTACATATAAATTTGTACTATAGTGTACTCTTGTATTGAAAATTTAAGCCCTTAGAGGCTCATAAATTTACTTCTACAAACCATAAAACTTTCAGTACAGTACTCAAGCAGCTGTTTTCTTGTAGAAAACTATTTCCTTGGAACTGGCAAGCCTATGAATATTAGTGAGTTTGTGCTAATCTCTTATAGGAATACCTTAGCCCAGCCCCTATTCCAGTAGGGTGCACTGTATTTGAGATTGTAGTAAAGCTGTGACATGGCCAAGAGGCAAATGTCCATTCTGTCATTTGGGGTGTCAGTGTCAAGCAGTGAGTGTGACAGTAGCACTGCTACTGATCCTAAGAAAGTCAGAGTTCAAGATCAAAGGGAAGAAGTCAGTCAAGTACTACTCAGTCTCTATTTCCTGATGATCTGGGAAATGTGTCAGGTCAAGGGTGTTTATCAGCTGCTAGGGTGCATGCATGTCCTCCTGGGGCTGACTTAGGAAACTATAAACTTGAGGACATCAGAATTCTTAGCAATGACCAGAAGCTTTGGCTTCTGAAGAATGCCTTTAGACCAGGGTGTGACTTCAAGTTCCCTACAAAAATTGAGTTACTCAAAGTCTAGATCCTTCCAGAACTCCTGGTTGAAAGAGTACTCTTGGTTGAGCTACTCTGTTTCGTGCAATGGTGGATTCTGTGTGAGCTGTTTACTCTTCACCAAGAATCGATCTATTCTTGGACAGCTGGTCACCGTTCCAATGACTAATTTGACTCGAGCAAAGCAAACACTCAAGGAACACAGCTTGCAGAAATCACACAAAGCAGCTATGGATGATACTGTTACATTTACTGGGCAAATGCAAGTAGGCCAGCTTTCCATACAGCCAGAGTTACATAGTCAAGCATCTGCTCAAGTTCAGAAGAATCGGGAAGTTCTTAAGGCTATTCTCAGGACGATAATTTTTTTGTGGTAAGCAAAACATAGCTCTTCGTGGCAACCAAGAGGGTGATGTAAATCCTGGAATTTTTTTAGCCTTGCTACAATTTCATGTTGAAGCAGGTGATGCAGTTCTGACAGACCACTTTGCTTCTGCAGCCAGAAATGCCCAATATCATGCCCCAATCATTCCAAATGAACTGATTGCAGCCATTGGTGAATGGATAAGAGAGAAAATTCTACAGGAGGTTAGGCTAGCAAAGTACTTTCCTGTGTGTATAGACAAGGCTGCTGATGCATCTAATAAAGAGCAGCTTCCTCTAGTACTGCGATATGTTGACTCGGAAAATCTGGTGAGAGAAGAGTTTGTTGAATTTATTCTTTGCAAAGATGGCACCACTGGTGGAGTAGCTGTTTCTAAATGCAATAAAAAATTATGCCTTAGACCCAAATCATTTGCGTGGGCAGGGCTATGATGGTGCCAGCAACATGGCTGGCAAGTATCATGGGGTTGCTTCTCTAATCGAGAAACAATATCCAAAAGCAATCTATGTTCACTGTGCGGCTCATACACTGAATCTTTGTGTTGTGGCAGAATGTAACATCCAAGCTATTCGAAATATGCAAGGAACTCTTGTGGAGCTATGCCTTTTCTTTAGGTTTTCTCTGAAGAGGGAAACAGAACTAGAAAAATGGATCAGTGAACTTCCACTGGGAACAACTAACCGACAAAAACTGGTAAGCCTTTGCAAAACCCATTGGGTAGCTAGAATAGAGACCTATGAAGTCTTTTCGAAGATGGTACCAGCTGTTATTAGTACATACCTTGGAGATGATCAGTACTGAAGATGAGTGGAACAGAGAGTCTGCTCAGAAAGCTGCATCACTTTTAACAGCTACAACTCAGTTTGAGTTTCTTATGGCATTTGAGGTGGTGTACCATGGCCTAGGCTACATAAAAGTATTAACAGTGTCACTACAGAGCCGTTTGCAAGATATTTGCAATGCTTATACTGAGGTAAATTTAGTCGAGACTACTTTACATGAAGTTCGTGACAGCATTGATTCTCATCACAAGAAATGGTTTGATTCTGCACTCACTCTAGCACAAAAAATCAATGCATCACAGCCATCTCTTCCACGTCGATGTGCAAGGCAAACAAGTAGAAGCAATGTACCTGCCGACTCTGCTGAAGGTTATTACAGAAGATCTATTTCTGTTCCTTTTCAGGATGAGATGATATTAGATATTCACACTCGTTTTTATGAGACACAAAAGAAAGCAATTACGAGCTTAGTGCATAGTTCCATCTGTATTCATGCCCTATGCAGTCACTCAGAGTGAGTCTAATTGTTAAAGGAACTTTTGGATTTCTATGAAGATGATATGCCAAGTCATTCATCTTTTGAACAGGAACTCCACTTGTGGATATCTAAATGCAGGAGTTTCTCAGAAGAATTGCCCAAAACTCCATTCCATGCCTTGAACTGTGCAAATGAGAGCATGTTTCTGAATATTTATGCTTACTCCGTATTGTTTGTACTCTACCCGTAACCAGCTGTGAATGTGAACATAGTGTCAGTGTACTTAGAAGACTCAAAACCTACTTGTGTACAACTATGGGGCAGCAAAGGTTATCAGGACTGGCACTGATGCACATCCACTATGGCTTAAACTTTGATGTAGATGCTATTCTTAAAATTTTTGCTCGTCCCTCGAAGAATGTTACCCCAGGACATTTTGAGTCATTAACGCAACAATTCTGTAATTGTATGTTCTATAAACTATTGTGGGGCACAGTGAGAAAAAGTGGTTGGCCAGTTGATTTTTTTTTACAAGCTTCACATGCATGAGATGGAAATCCCCCCTTTAAATTCCTAGATACGCCCCTGCCTCATACACACACACACCTTATACACCACCAGACGTTCCAACCCTTCCGATTTTTTCGGGAGTCTCCCGAATTTGGACCCAATCTCCCGATCTCCCGATTTTCATAAAATTCTCCCGATTTTTAAAAATCCAGCTGCTAAATCCAGACTAGCAGCTAACACAAATCCATAGACTATCACAAATCCTACAGACTGTTGTTCTTTCCTTCCACAACCACCGCGACCGTGGCAGTTGTAAGCAGACTTATGCCGAGTTGATCTGTTCCGTTATATATATATAATTATACCGTATTCACTCGGTTCAAGTTGCGCATTGCGCTTGCGCAGTGCCAAGCCAGTCTTCGCTATTGTGCTGACGCATTTTTTTGGTGCGTCATTGTGGTTGTGAGATTGACATTGAGCTAGGCAGTAGTTGGCTGGCAAGAGTTTTAATCACTATCGTAATCTACAATGAGTTCGTTATGTTCGATCTGTTCTTCATCCTCTTCGTCCAAGGAAGCAAATCGATCTTCTCCGCTGTCACTTCCTTCCAACAGCTGGCGAGTAGCCTGAGTAATGGCTGGGACAGCTAAAGCTGCTACTTTCTCAACTTTGAGGCAGTGAATTTCTCCATCTTCAGACCCGTCCTGGTCCACCTTCACAGTGATGCCACAAGCACGAAATGATTTCTTGATCTCGCTAATGATAAACGACTGAGCGTGTGCAAGAGTATTAGCTTGGTGTGCTCCATTTGGAGTTCGGCTTCTAGAGCGCCTTCTATTCGGTGTGCGACTTATACTATTCCTATTGATTTTGCTACTTTATTCTAGTTGGATGAAGTGAATTTTATCATTATATTTAACTTTTTATAAATATTTACATTGTTTCTGTAACTATATACTAATAATATAGCTATACACAAGAATTGGGAGAAATCTCCCTAATTTATGCAAAATCTACCGAATTTTCTTGTAATTTAGGCGAAGCCTCCCTAATTTTCATCTCTGGGGGTTGGAACGTCTGCACCACCCCTCATGCACACACACCCCTCATACACACACACCCCTCATACACACACACACGTCATACACACACACCCCTCATAAACAAACCCCTCATGCACACACACCCCTCATACACACACACCCCTCATAAACACACCCCTCATGCACACACACACCTCATACACACACACCTCATACACACACCCCTCATACACACACACACCTCATACACTACCCCTCATACACACACACCCCTCATACACACATAGGCGTAGGACAAGGTCAGGCGGACCGGCGATCGCCGGACCAATATTTGGCAAAAATGTTTTTAAAAAATTTTAAAAAAATTAAAAAAACTTTAATTTTTTTTTAAAGTGACGCATGCGCTAAAGTTGAAGACGTCGATGGCTGAACCAAACCCACACCAGCCTCGAAACTATCGAGATCTTTCAGGGGGAAAGGAGAGACGAGGTGTTTTAAGGCTGCTTGGTTTGAGCAATGGCCTTGGCTCCACTACCAGGAGGTTAGTGATTCAGTACTTTGCTGCTATTGCTCGCAGGCAGGCAAAAGTAACTTACTACCGAAAGGTCTCAGCAGCAAACGAGAAGAATCCTTGGTAAGTAAAGGATTTGTAAACTGGAAGGATGCCTGCTCCAGCTTCAGGTGAGTCATTCAGATGTTTGTATCAACATAGTTAGTTAAAGCTATTCTAACTTTTAAAGGCGGCATCAGACAGCGAAGTTCCATATTGATGCTACCCAGGCAATTTGCACTCGACAAGCAGATGTT
The DNA here is from genome assembly GCA_028752905.1 of Cladorhizidae sp. MBARI D1340-BT2. Classification (NCBI taxonomy): domain Eukaryota; kingdom Metazoa; phylum Porifera; class Demospongiae; order Poecilosclerida; family Cladorhizidae; species Cladorhizidae sp. MBARI D1340-BT2. Next base: position 48,761,364 of record JAQNBH010000006.1, read on the forward strand.
GGGGTGATGGTCAGTCGTGCCCACAGTGAGCAGAAAGAATTAAATGGAAGAATGCTCATTAGCATTTTACGGAATGTGCAGTTCCTTGGAAGACAGGGACTCGCTTTCAGGGGGCACGAGGACAATGAAAGCAATTTCATACAGTTGATGAAGCTGAGAAGCCATGATCAGCAGGTAAGGATAAGTCCAAGTGAAGTGATTAATTTGACAAGTATTGTTATGAGGTGCTTTGGAATAATAAATGAATTGGTTATATGCAGGGTGTTACTGAGTGGCTTAGCAAGAAGGCTGATAAGTACACTAGTCCGGAAATTCAAAATGAAGTCATACAATTGATGTCACACACTATTCTCCGAGAATTGATCAAAGAATTGATCAAGGAAGTGCAACAGGTTGATTATTTTACAATCATGCTTGATGAATGTGTTGATTCATCAGATCACGAACAGCTAGCTGTGTGCATCAGGCATGTGGATACTAATCTAGTTGTCCACGAAGACTTCATTGGACTTTATCACTGCCCTGACATTAAAGCTAGTACTATTGTGTCTATTGTGAAAGACATAATGTTACGGTTTAATCTTAACTTGTCTCGATGCCGGGGACAGTGTTATGACGGGGGAGGTAACATGGCAGGTAGTAGAAATGGAGTCAAGTCCCAAATATTACAGCAAGAGCCACGTGCACTTTTTACCCATTGTCATGGACATGCACTAAATCTTGCTGTTGCAGACTCGGTCAAGCAGGTCCAACTACTGCAATCGAATATGGACACAACTTATGAAATAAGCAAATTATTTCAATATTCACCCAAAAGGCAATCATTATTTGCAAACATCAAAGCCGATATGTTGCCAAGCACTGTTGGATTTCGTACACTATGCCCTACCCGTTGGACAGTACGAAATGAAACCTTTCGGAGTATATTGGAGAACTATGGTGTTATTTTGGAAGTGTGGGATGCAATACTAAGTGATCATCCAGATTCTGAGACAAGGGCTCGAGTTAATGGTATAGCAAGTCAAATGAGAATGTTTGATTACTTCTTTGGGGCATCTCTTCTCCACATCATTCTGCAGCACACCGACAACTTAAGCAAGACCTTGCAGCACACCAGCATGAGTGCATCACAAGGACAGAGTATTGCCCGGATGACCGTTAGTACCCTGCAGGTAAATGCATATTCATTTCCATAATAATTATTATAGTGACATATATATATTATTATTATTGTTATGGTTTTAGTCAATGAGATGTGAAGAACAGTTCAAGCAATGGTGGGAACGTGTAACTATGGGAGGTGATAGGAATGGTGTTGAGGAACCCAAGTTGCCAAGGGAAAAAAGAGCACCAATACGGTTTGATGACAGCAATAACACTGGCACTTCACCATTTACACCAGAAGAACACTACCGTGTTATTTATTTTGAAGCCTTGGATACTGTAACAAGTTGTATCAATGAAAGGTTTGAGCAGGAGGGTTATCGAATGTACAGCAAACTCGAGCGACTTTTGTTGAAAGGTGATGAAGGAAGTGAGAGCGATGAGGTATTCACTTTATACCATGACGACTTTGACCGAGATATGCTTCAGGTACAGCTTTCCACATTTGCATGTAATTACAAGATTGCCGATGAAATGGGAATTCAAGGTGTCCTAGACATTATGAAGAGCATGTCAGCTGCTGAAAGAAGCCTCTTTTCAGAGGTGATTAAAGTAGCTCGTATTGTGCTTGTAGTACCAGCAAAAAATTCGATCAGCGAAAGATCTTTTTCAGGAATGCGTCGGGTAAAGACATATTTGAGGTCGACAATGATGCAGAAACGTCTCAATGCACTGATGATTCTGCACGTACACAAAGACACTTTAGACTTAAAGTATATTGCCAATGAATTTTGTGCAAAAAGCGACTATAGACAAAATAAATTTCCTAAGTTTTAGAATTTATAAATGTTTAATATATAATAATAAGCCATGACAATGATATCCATGCATGTGTAATACCAATCCACCATATCAGTTCGCCTGACCAACACTTGAGAGACTGCTACACCCTTGACACACACACCCCTCATAAACAAACCCCTCATGCACACACACCCCTCATACACACACACCCCTCATAAACACACCCATCATGCACACACACCTCATACACACACACCTCATACACACACCCCTCATACACACACACACCTCATACACTACCCCTCATACACACACACCCCTCATGCACACACACCCATCATACACACACACACCTCATACATACACACCCCTCATACACACACACCCCTCATACACACACACCACTCATACACACACACACCTCATACACACACACCCCTCATACACACACACCCCTCATACACACACACCCCTCATAAACACCCCTCATAAACACACCCCTCATGCACACACACCCCTCATGCACACACACCCCTCATACATACACACACACACCTCATACACACACACCTCATACACACACCCCTCATACACACACACCCCTCATACACACACACAACTCATACACACACACACCTCATACATACACACCCCTAATACACACACACCTCATACACACACACCTCATACACACACACCCCTCATACACACACACACATCATACACACCCACCCCTCATACACACCCACCCCTCATACACACACACCCCTCATGCACACACACCCCTCATGCACACACACACCTCATACACACACACCCCTCATACACACACACCACTAATACACACACACCCCTCATGCACACACATCCCTCATGCACACCCACCCCTCATGCACACACACCCCTCATGCACACACCCTCCTCGTGTACACACACCCCTCATGCACACACACCCCAGATACAAACACACCCCTCATGCACACACACCCCTCATGCACACACACCCCTCATACACACACACACCTCATACATACACACCCCTAATACACACACCCCTCATACACACACACCTCATACACACACACCCCTCATACACACCCACCCCTCATACACACACACACATCATACACACCCACCCCTCATACACACACACCCCTCATACACACACACCCCTCATACACACACACCCCTCATGCACACACACCCCTCATGCACACACACCCCTCATGCACACACACACCTCATACACACACACCTCTCATACACACACACCACTAATACACACACACCCCTCATGCACACACATCCCTCATGCACACACATCCCTCATGCACACCCACCCCTCATGCACACACACCCCTCATGCACACACACACTTCATACACACACACACCTCATACACACACACACCTCATACACACACCCCTCATACACACACACACCTCATACACACATCCCTCATACACACACACACCTCATACACCACCCCTCATGCACACACACCCCTCATACACACACACACCTCATACATACACACCCCTAATACACACACCCCTCATGCACACACACCTCACATCCACACACACACCTCATACACACCCACACCTCATACACACACACCCCTCATGCACACACACCCCTCATGCACACACACACCTCATACACACACCCCTCATACACACACACACCTCATACATACACACCCCTAATACACACACCCCTCATACACACACACCTCATACACACACACCCCTCATGCACACACACCCCTCATACACACACACACATCATACACACCCACCCCTCATACACACACACCCCTCATACACACACACCCCTCATACACACACACCCCTCATACACACACACCCCTCATGCACACACACCCCTCATGCACACACACCCCTCATGCACACACACACCTCATACACACACCCCTCATACACACACACCACTAATACACACACACCCCTCATGCACACACATCCCTCATGCACACCCACCCCTCATGCACACACACCCAGACCTGCCAACTCACCCGATTCTGCCGGGTGTCACCCGATTTCAATACTAATCTCCAGATCTCCCGATTGAATATCCAATTCACCCGACTTTCTGAGGAATTGATTTTTTTTAAAGATCAGGGTTAAGATCAGGGTTCCGGTTCAAAAATATATATAATACAGTATACCTGATTAAATTTTTAAAAAAAATTTTTTTTTTTATGCCAAAAACATGTAAAATCACATTAAATAATAAATCTCCTCCAGATTTCTGGTATTAGCTACAGTTCCCATCACGCTTGCAGCAAAACTGATTAAATAAATCTGGTAATGGTCGTCTATCTGCCAAATCGTTTCGTAAGTTGCACGTAGTCGAGAGTAGTTTTGTCGATCGAGCCATTCTAAGCAAGATATCAAATGGAGCCAGTCAAGCCGGACTAGCGGAAGAGTAAGGCGTAGGGAAGTTGACAATATCGGAGAGAAAAAAGAACGAAGCCAAACTTCGAGAGTTCGCAGGCAACCTTGACTGTTGGGGGTCGCAAAGTCATGCGCCTTGCTAAAGAGGAACAACTAGAAAATGCTTTATATCTGTGGTTCGTTCAGAAAAGGGAGCAAGCCCCAAGGCACTGCAGTCAGTGGACCATTTGCTCAGAGAAAATAGAACATTATGAATATAAATAATATGGGAAGACATCAACGGCATGCGGCAGTGAACGACATCATCAAACGAGGTTTGGCGGCTGCTCATCTTCCCTCCAGGCTAGAGCCTTCGGGCCTTTTGAGATCAGATGGCAAGAGACCGGATGGTGTGACACTGGCCCCATTGAAGTCTGGCTGTTTGCTGACTTGGGATGCTACCTTCCCAGCACATGCCACCCAAGAGCCAGGGAGGGTCGCTGAAGCAGCAGAGGAACGGAAAAGCGATAAGTATCGGGAGCTTCCACCAGGCCACGTATTCTCGCCCATAGCCATTGAGACCTTGGGGGCAATTGGTCCGAAGTCACTGGCCTTTTTGAAGGAGCGCATTAAAACAGAGTCGGGGGAGCCCAAATCGACAGAGTACCTGCTCCAGAGACTATCTGTGGCGGTCCAGCGGGGGAACTGCACGTCTGTACTGGGCAGCACAAGCATCTGACACTTTCCCATTAAAAAATATATATATATACAAAAATATGTGGTATTATTAAATATAATAATTATAGTATATATGTATGTAAAACAGCTAAATCCTGAAGTGAGCTTCTTATTATCCAAATGATCTGCAGATTAAAAGGATAATGAAAATATTTCCAACGTGATTTAGCATTTTAATTACATTCATGAATTTATAATTAATATATTTTTGTTTGCATATCCAAACTTTTTGCTTATCCTAACTACTTTATCAGCGTTTCAAATACCTATTTCATGTCGCTGAGGTAGTTGCTGTCCTCCCTCACAGTAATGCTGAAGAGTAATGACTCTTGAGCATTGTCGGAAAGAATAGGCAATGAAGCTCGGTGGCACTTTGTCGAGCATTCTAGCCATGAAGCTAGCATTCCCTGAATCTGAAGTTCCCTGTTAACGCTGGGTGCCTGATGAGAAAATTTGGGACCATGCAAAAAGAGCAACTTCTTGCTATTATCAGAATCATTATCAGAATCATTAAACAGAGTTATTTGGGGGGGAAATTAATTTAGTATGATATGTTATGACTTGATGCAAATGATAACCAGATTTTATACCAAATCTCCAGATTTTTCGAGGATTTTTGGGGGGATCTCCAGATTTTCATGACTCTGGGGTTGGCAGGTCTGCACACCCCTCATGCACACACACACCTCATACACACACACCCCTCATGCACACACCCTCCTCATGTACACACCCCTCATGCACACACACACCCTTCATACAAACACACCCCTCATGCACACACACCCCTCATGCACACACCCCTCATACACACACACACCTCATACACACACACACCTCATACACACACACCTCATACACACACCCCTCATACACACACACCTCATACACACACCCCCCTCATGCACACACACCTCACATCCACACACACACCTCATACACACCCACACCTCATACACACACACCCCTCATGCACACACACCCCTCATACACACACACACCTCATACACACACCCCTCATACACACACACACCTCATACACACACACACCTCATACACACACCCCCCTCATGCACACACACCTCACATCCACACACACACCTCATACACACTCACACCTCATACACACACACACCTCCTGCACACACACACCTCATGCACACACACCTCATACACACACACCCCTCATGCACACACACTACTCATACACACACACACATCATACACACACACACCTCATACACACACACACCTCATACACACACACTCCTCATACACACACACACCTCATACACACACACCTCTCATGCACATACACACCTCACATCCACACACACACCTCACATCCACATCATGTGCCATACAAGAGTGGGGAGGGAGGGAATGATGCTCTCCTGACAGAAATCCCCACGCATGTAAACTAGGTCCCCTCAGTTCTTTACAAAAGAAGTGTTACTTATTACTGGCCCTTCTACCCTATTTACACACTGTGTCCTTGGTCCAAGCAAGCGTCTGGTCCTTCTACCCTATTTACATGCTGTGCCTTGGTCCAACCAAGTGTCAGTTATTACCCATCCTTCTACCCTATTTACACACTGTGGCCTTAGTCCAAGCAAGTGTCAGTCATTACAGGTCCTTCTACCCTATTTACACACTGTGAGCAAGTGTCAGTCATTACAGGTCCTTCTATCCTATTTATACACTGGCCAGTGTGGCAACATGATGACTAAATATTGCACACGCCCACATGTCCAATTCTCCTGGCGCCCACCTCATAGCCTGGTGTGATCTCAAGCACAAAATCTCCTGGAAATGCCTCCCCCAACATCTGACACGCCAAACATTTCCCTCCGCACCTCAGCTAGACCCACATGAATCTTAGCACATGCACACACACACTGCTCACTGATTGCTTGAGAGGTGAGCCTTATTTAGATCTCCAACACACTTGCTCCAGTGTTTTGTGGGCAGCCAAATATGTGGGGAGGGAGGGAGCACAAGGCCCTCATTAGTGCTAGACAGGAAGTGAGCAGTCCTAGCTCCAGTATAAGGCCACGCCTGTAGCCCATAGGTCTGAACTCTTGCTCATCTACTAGCTCTCATGCTCTGTGATCTAGCAGCTCTTTGCCACTGCCCTGCTCTCTACTCTCACCTGCAGTTGGAGAACTCTGAAGTTAATCTAAGGAGCCTTTACTAAGAACAGTGAGTGTTGTTGTGTTATCTATTATTAAAGGAGTCTACAGTGAGTGTTGTTGTGTTATCTATTATTAACCCTTTCACCGCTGACTTTCCTGGACATTTTTCCTAAAGTATACCAGCTACAAAAAAAAATCATTATAAAATCAGCAATCCATTCATATCAGTTGTAATTTTGTCATGTGATAGCACCATTGTTTATAAACAATGTGATCTCATTAATTAACCACATTATCAACCACAAAATATGAATATCATTATGCTAAATTTCTCTATCAATATCTAACATTTAATCAACAAAAAATGTTTATAATATATTTACTCATTTAGTTAGCATTTAGTAAACATTAGTCATAATAATTTAGGCATATAGCAATATAAAGCGGTGGGTTTTTGACATTTGATCATATGATTCTATAGCCCAGTAATACAATGGTTTATTATGTTATTGAAATTAAACTATTTGAGAAAGAACATGCAAATACAAATATGTAGATACTTTAGCTAACCTGAGAAGGCTTCCTGATCAATTTCATTATAACTAGAGAGCTGGTCATAGCAAAAGGAAGAATCCTGAGGGTCTAAAGTAGGGTCAACTACAGCGGCTAAAGAATGCACTGCTGCACGATCAGAACTTGCATTTCCAAGGTAGCCACATATTTCTTCACCTTCTTCTTCCTCTGACTCATCCTCAGTGAGAGCAAAATCCTCGCTAGAAACCAGGGAAAGTACTTCTTTAAGCGTTAAACATCCACTCATTTTTAGGTCGTCAAAACCATGAACCGTCGGTAGTTGCACGTATTTTTCGCTAACTAATCGGGCATTTCTGGATGTGATTTTTGGACGTCATATAGAGTAATAGTTGCTCTTTCCGGTGGTATGCAAATTATGACTATAGGCCGAGCGATCGATTTATTAGCGATTTTTAAAGTCCATTACGCCATATGGCGCTTACAGCGGTGAGAGGGTTAAAGGAGTCGACAGAGAGTATTGTTGTTGTCTGGGCAAGAAGACATGAATTGACAATCTTATGACTCTGTATGTATGTTATGTGTTCACCACTCTCTATCCATCACTCCATGTCTTTGTTCTCTTCCCCATACACTCCAGCATGCCATATTTACACCTGTTTACAGTTATGTCCTGCAGCACCTTTGAACAAATCCACTACCCACTTGTAGATTGATTGTGATTGACTTGGTGTTAATTGTTTCCACACTGCACTTTTCCTATGTCTCCTTTTTTGGTAATCTCTCACTCTTCTCTTCATGTGTTGCAATCTGATTGGTTCACTTGTATGCTCCACCTCCTATTCCACTCCCCCTTTGTGTGCTATAAAGGCTTGAATCCTATTCATTTCATTCGCTTCTGTATCTCCACCAACTTCCAGTTACTTCATACCACTACCAACTTCCTCCATTCCTCATCCTATTACCCTGTGGACATTGTCACAATCTACCCTAAGATATCCTGCGTGTTCTGTTGTATGTTTAAGATTAAGTTTGTTGACTCTAACTCATACAGTGGGACCGCGTTCTATCTAGCTGAGTATCTGAGCTCCTGACTCTTTGTTTCTCACACCCATCTGGATTTACGCCCCAGGTCTAGTCAGACCGCCTCAGTGCTCACCGGCAAGGCAGTTTCACCAGTTGGAAGCACACCTTGACCAAACATAAAACTGGTCCTTCGAGCCGGATACGGGACAACCGCTCTCCATTTCCGAATCATTCAACCAACCAACTCTACGAAACTTCGTAAGCCTAATTCAGCTTTCTGAATTTCACCCTTGTATTCTATCACAGATTCAAGCATGTCAGACGAACCTGTAGATGTGGAGACGCTCAAGAGTAGCAGGTCTTCCTTTACTGGTGTTGTCACCCGATCTCTACGACGCTTCCAGCGTATGGAAGACGACGATCCATCCAAGTTTGATCTAGAATCACTCACTGACCGTCTTGCCTCATTGGAGACAACCGAACGGCGATACTTTCAAGTCCATGATGCTATCTGCACCGAGGAATCCGATTCCCACCGAAGGGAAAAGGAAGAGGAACTGGGAGACACCTTCACCGAGAACGTGGAGACGACCAGAAACATTCTTAGACGGCTCATGGCCTTGAAGAAGATTCACGAACTCGTGACCGAGTTGGAATCCACTCTGAACGAGATGGAGACATGCGTGGGGCGCGATCCAGATAAAGACTACTCAGTCGCCTGGGGAAGCTACACGGCTAGGTTCGACGTTTTCATAGCCATCCTCCAGAAGTCAACCATCAGAACCGATCATCCTGCACGACAAGCTGCAATGGATTTCAAGGCACGTTACATCAGCCTCACCACGAAGGAGACACCACGATCTCCTATGCTCACCACCACATCGTCTTCCTCTCGCTCCAAGACTATTCAGCTCCCGAAGATAGCTTTACCACGGTTTGAAGGAGACCTGATGCAATGGGGGACTTTTTGGAGCCAGTTCTCCGCTGCAGTCCATACTAACCCAGATCTGACCAGCACCAACAAGTTGGCCTACCTCAGGGACTCAATCCGAGATCCAGACACCAACCCTCTCCTTTACAGTGGAATTGAACACGACGGCCACTATGATGAAGTGGTTGAATTACTACATCAACGATTTGACAAGAAAAGGATCATTCACTCCACTTATTGCAAGGCTCTCTCCTGTGATGAGCCGGTCAAGACTACCAAGGCCGATTTCAACGGCCTAGCTGACTCCATTAGCCACAACCTGGCAGGTCTAAAGCACACTGGCCAGTATGAGCTTGATGCTGTAATCACCTCACTCAACGTTACCAGACTCTCCAAGGCTATGCAAACTGAATGGGAGCTCCACACCAAGGACACCAAGTCAGTGCCACCGATTGATAAGCTCGTAAAATTCCTTCGTTTCAGGGCAGACGCTCACCACGCTCAAACCGTCTGAGCCCAAGTACAAGCCCATCGAACCAAAGCAAGAACCACACCCCAGAAGGCATAAGGCAGCAATTCACTCTTCAACACCTCAACACTCCACACATGGATGCAGGTATGAATGTCAATTATGCCCAGGTAGCAAACACCCCCTGTACCAATGTACTATCTTTAATGGTATGAGTATACAGCAGAGGGGAGATCATATCAGAGCCTTAAAGTTATGTTATAACTGTCTGGCCCCCGGCCACCACACTGGGGAATGCAGGAGCACAGCTCGCTGTAGGTCGTGTGGGGGCAAACACCATACCCTGGTCCATCGGGACCGTAGTTCTGCCCCCGTCACAGGGGAGGTTGCATCAAGCAACGCAACCCCAATCACTAGTGCTATCTCACCAATGGTGAACGTAGTGGCATGCGATGCTAGCTCCGTGTCCACTACTGAACCCACAGCTTTGCCTAGTTGCCTAATGATGACCACCCAAGTGCTAGTCAAGGGCCCGGGTGGAAGGAAGACCATAGCCAGGGCACTCCTGGACTCAGAGGCATCTATGTCCCTTATCTCAAACAGGGTGGCACACTCTCTTAACCTTCCTAGGCAAGCCACCACTGTGAATTTCACTGGAGCCCAAGCTACACCTCTCCAAGTAGCTCAAGACATCTCTCAAGTTTCACTGTGCCCTGTAGCCAGTAACACCCCCTCTCTCACAGTGACAGCAGCCATTGTGCACAAAGTCACGTGTGACCTACCTCTACAAGGAGCCTCCCATGTGCGGGACATGCCCCACATTAAGCCCTTAGCTCTTGCCGACCCAGCATTCCATCTGCCAGGCAGAGTAGACCTCCTCTTAGGTTGCGATTTGATTCCCGACATCATGCTCAAGGGACAGATAGCAGGTCCCAAGAACGCCCCCATGGCTATGGAGACAGTATTTGGCTGGGCAATCTTAGGAAAGTACCTCCCCCAAAGTGTCAACCAGACCGTTAACGTCATCTCTCCAACCGAGGTCAACCCCACTGATAGCATCCTTACCAGGTTCTGGGAGGTGGAAGAGCCACCAGATAGCACCTCTATGTTTACTCCTGATGAGGAGTTAGTCCAACAGCACTACGCTGAAACTCATGTGTACAAACCCGATCCGCGTCACTATCAAGTCTCATTACCCAGGGTCAAACATCACACGACCCTTGGCCTGAGCAGGCCTCAAGCACTCCATCGGTATTTATCTAATTAAAAAGCCCTCGTCAAAAGGGGCAACCATGAAGCCTTTCAGGCGGTCATACAGGAATACCTTGACCTCGGCCATGCCGAGAAAATCCCATCTTCAGATCTCACATCAGCCAAAGAGCATTATTACCTGCCTATGCATGGAGTGATCAAGGAGAGTAGCACCAGTACCAAGTTACGGGTCGTCTTTAATGCTAGCGCCAAGACATCAAACCACTCCTCCCTCAATGACACTCTGCATACTGGCCCGACCTTGCATCCAACCCTGGACACTATACTTCTGAGATTTAGAATGCATTCAGTGGCACTCAGTGCCGACATTAGCAAAATGTATAGGGCTGTGCATCTAGATCCCGAAGACAGAGACCTCCATCGATTCATCTGGAGAGAGCAGCCCACAGACCCGCTCAGTGACTTTCGCATGACGAGAGTCACCTTTGGTGTCTCTGCCTCGCCATACCTGGCCATCAAAACTCTCCAACAGACCTCTCACAATTTTGCTCACCAGTACCCAATTGCCTCTCCTCTCATCTCGAACTCTTTTTACGTTGACGACCTTCTCACTGGTGCAGAGACCCCAGAGCAAGCGATGCTCCTACACACCGAACTCAGATCATTACTCCTCAAGGGAGGCTTCGACCTCCGAAAATGGAGAAGCAGTTCTCCATTAGTACTCAACTCAATCTCACCTTCTCTCCTCGAAACCATGCCTGTGCAAGACCTCACTGGCAATGAACAATCAAAGTACCCCAAGGCACTCGGGGTGGAATGGGATTCGGCTCAAGACACCATTCTACCTCCCTGAGTCTGCCCACTGAAGTCAAATCAACCAAACGAGGAATCATTTCCGACGTCGCCAGAACATTCGACGTTCTTGGATGGCTGGCCCCAACCGTGGTGACTATGAAGATACTTTACCAACGGGTTTGGGAGGAGAAGCTAGCCTGGGACGACCCCTTACCTCAACCATACGTCGACGAACACTCTCAGTGGAGGCAGCAACTCCACTTCCTATCCAGCAGAAAGCAACCCCGTTGCTATTTTGCAAAGTCTACAACCAGACTAACCCTTCAACTACATGGCTTCAGTGACGCCTCCACTCACGCCTATGCGGCTGTCATCTACGTCAGGGCAACGTACGCTGATCACTCTCCTACCTGTGCTCTGGTAACGGCCAAGACTCGCGTCGCTCCTCTCAAACAACTGTCAATCCCCAGATTGGAGTTGTGCGGTGCTGCACTATTGGCAAAACTATTGTCCTCAGTGAGAAGGGCTCTCAATGTACCGATAGAAGACATCCACGCATGGTGCGACAGCACCATAGTTCTCTCCTGGTTGGACGGTAACCCTAAACGGTTTAAAACCTTTGTGGGCAATCGACTGTCTACAATCCTTACAGAGCTGCCACCGTCTACGTGGCACCATGTACCGACCTCACAAAATCCAGCAGACTGTGCCTCGCGTGGCCTATCACCCGGTGAACTCTTACAACACTCATTATGGTGGGAAGGCCCCTCTTGGCTCACATCCGAACCGTTCGCTATGCCTGTTCAACCTCTCCTGGGGTCTGATAGCACGCTGGAGCTGAAGGCCGTCTGCCTCTCAGCTGTCACAGTCTCTCCTGTCTGGATCGAGGACCGATACAACAGCTATCATACTCTCATACGTGTGACTGCTTGGTGCAGATGATTCGTTGCTAACCTGCAAGCTTCAATCCGTCGACAACCGCTCAATCGTAACAACCATCTCACCACAACTGAGATTGAATTCTCTGAGCAACTTCTCTTCCGAATGGCTCAGTCGCAAACCTTCTCAAACGAGCTTCAGTGCCTCTCTCACGACCGACCTATCAAGACCTCCAGTGCTCTCCTCCCATTGACACCGTTCATCGACAAACATGGGATCATCAGGGTGGGTGGTAGACTATCATTCTCATATCTCAGCCATTCCCAGGTCCATCCTGTCATTTTGTCCCACAAAAGCAGAATCTCTCATTTGATGTTTGTCACTAAACATGTGTCGCTGGGCCATTGCAGTCCAAGCCTTATTCTTTCCGCTACAGGCAATCGTGTCCATGTAGTTGGCGCCAGACGACTCTCCCGAGCCGTCCACCGGAGCTGTGTCACCTGTCGACGGACCACAGCCCGGACGCAATCCCAGATGATGGGACAACTCCCAGCGTCCAGAACATCTCTCAACCCTCCATTCTCTATCTGTGGTGTAGACTACGCTGGCCCTTTCACATTGAAGAAGGGACACACCCGCAAGTCGGTACTGGTAAAATGTTACCTCGCGGTGTTTGTGTGTTTTTCTACCAAGGCTGCCCACTTGGAGGTAGTCTCTGATGCTTCCACTGAAGCTTTCCTCGCCTGCCTGAAACGCTTCATTGCATGCAGAGGATGTCCGACAGAGATCCACTCGGATAATGGTGGGAACTTTGTTGGAGCAAAAAGGGATCTCCAGGAATTGTACCGCTTGCTCAAGGATACGAACACCATCTCCGCCATCTCCTCCTATCTTCTCACAGAACGTATCCAGTGGCATTCTACTCCCGAAAGGGCACCCCACTTCGGGGGACTTTGGGAGGCTGCTGTGAAATCGGCAAAGAAACACCTCAGGAAGATCATCGGCATCCAAAGAATGATGTACGAGGAGTTTGCGACTATCGCCGCTCAAGTTGGGGCCTGCTTAAACAGTCGCCCCTTGACATCGATCACCAGTCATTCCACCGACGGAATCACCACTCTCACTCCCTCTCATTTTCTCATCTTACGTACCCCACGAGCATATCCAGAAATCCCCATCACCAGCAGTCCATCTCTCCATCGACGATGGAATATGTGTCAGGCTGTGGTGAGCCACTTTTGGAGACGTTGGTCTGCAGAGTATCTGCAGCAACTACAAAAGCTCCAGAAGTGGCGCCGACCATCCGCTAACCTCAAGGTGGGAGACATCGTGATCCTTCGGGACGATCACACCTTTACACAGCAATGGCCCATGGCCAAGGTCTTGGAAACACACCCCGGCCAGGATGGATTGGTTCGCGTTGTCACCATTAAGACCGCCACCTCCACGCTGAAACGCCCGGTGACCAAGCTGGCTCTACTCCTGAGTGACTCGGAAGACACAGCGTCCGACACTCCAGCAACGACCGACAGCTCAACGTCGACTAAAAGCAAGCAACAATTTACATCTCTCTCTCTCATCTCGCCCCCCCCCCAGTATGTCTGGGCAAGAAGACATGAATTGACAATCTTATGACTCTGTATGTATGTTATGTGTTCACCACTCTCTATCCATCACTCCATGTCTTTGTTCTCTTCCCCATACACTCCAGCATGCCATATTTACACCTGTTTACAGTTATGTCCTGCAGCACCTTTGAACAAATCCACTACCCACTTGTAGATTGATTGTGATTGACTTGGTGTTAATTGTTTCCACACTGCACTTTTCCTATGTCTCCTTTTTTTAGTAATCTCTCACTCTTCTCTTCATGTGTTGCAATCTGATTGGTTCACTTGTATGCTCCACCTCCTATTCCACTCCCCCTTTGTGTGCTATAAAGGATTGAATCCTATTCATTTCATTCGCTTCTGTATCTCCACCAACTTCCAGTTACTTCATACCACTACCAACTTCCTCCATTCCTCATCCTATTACCCTGTGGACATTGTCACAATCTACCCTAAGATATCCTGCGTGTTCTGTTGTATGTTTAAGATTAAGTTTGTTGACTCTAACTCATACAGTGGGACCGCGTTCTATCTAGCTGAGTATCTGAGCTCCTGACTCTTTGTTTCTCACACCCATCTGGATTTACGCCCCAGGTCTAGTCAGACCGCCTCAGTGCTCACCGGCAAGGCAGTTTCACCAGTTGGAAGCACACCTTGACCAAACAGTTGTGTTATCTATTATTAAAGGAGCCTACAGTGAGTGTTGTTGTGTTATCTATTATTAAAGGAGTCTACAGTGAGTGTTATTGTGTTAACTATTATTAAAGGAGCGTACACCATTTCTCTGATTTTATCCTCCTTCCTTTCCTCCCCTGTACCAATCACATATCCTCTCGTGCTCTCCTCCTCTCTCCCTATCTTTGAAGATGTCTTCTTCAGCTGAACAGGAAGCTCGGCCTCAGCAAAGCAAGGAGCACAACGTCCTACAGGACTACAAAGCTGACATGGTGGCACAAGTGTCCAGCATCAACCTGGTCGATATCTCAGTCAAGTTGCGCAAGTTGTTTGTCATCTCCGAGGCAGTGAAGGACACGTTTGCTGCACTGGACGACAATCAAGATGCCGAGCTAAAGGTGTGTTACCTACTTCAACACGTGTGTGAGGGGGTGAGGAGACATAGCTGTGTTCCATCGGTTTGTTCACATCCTGGATAGGTATGGTGGTCATGCGAGACAGCTGGCTAGACGCCTGACTGAAGCTGTATGCGGGTCTGAGAGAGCGGCAGAGGGTCAGAGTGGAGGTGACGAGGCAGCCAGTGGCCAGGTCTCACAGGAAATGACACGTCTCTTTTGGAATATGATGTTGCTGATTTGGTGGAGATTCTTGCCGTGATTAGCGATAAGTGGGAGAGCTTAGCCTGGCACTGGGTCTGTCTAAATCAGTATGAGTAGATTGTAAGAATGCGAACAGTAATATACTCCGACTGGAAAACATTATCTTGAAGTGGGTAAGGGGAGAGTGCAAAGGGCCCACACCTGCCACTCTGAAATACCTGGAGCAGAAACTAGCCAGTGGATATGTTGGAGCAGCCAATGTGGCACTGAGCTTGGAGAAGGAATTTAGAGAGCGTCAGAAACCATCTGTGCCAATACCGGAGACAGGGATGGCAAGTTTAGCCATTGGCTGGGAGATAGTCAACCAGTCATGCAGCACTGAAGTACCTGATGGCAGGTCAACTCTCATAGAGGTCCAAGTCAGTGACGGTGAGGGAGCAAGTTACCTGTGGATAAAGGAGGAGCAGATCTTAACTGACGGCATACGTTACTCTGGTTCACAAACACCCATACTCCTCATCTACCAAGCTAGGCAAGCAGCTCAAGGGAAGTATACCTGCCACATATCCAAATGCAATGAGGAAGTCCTTATCGGTGAAGCAGTTACCTTGACTGTGATATTCCCTCCAGAAAAGGAGCATCTCATCACATCATATGCAAAGGATGTAGATGTGCCTGAAGACTCGTGGCCCCCCAAAGTGAATAGCACTTTCATCAACCTCGTGCTCATCAAAAAGAAGAGGGAGATTACTCATGCTTACCAATACTCAGTGAGGGGAGATGTCGATGACATCTTGGAGATGAAGGAGAAGATTGAGTATGACACAGTGTTTGGTGAGTATAAGAGTGGATCATTGGTACTGCTAGAAGGTCGGCCTGGTAGTGGGAAGACCACATTAGTTCATAAGGTCAGTCGAGACTGGGCCACAGGTGGGGAGATACTGACGAGTGCAAAGCTGGTCCTTCATATTCCACTGCGACAGTTAGCCAACAGAAAGACTCAACACTTGTCAGATCTTCTTGACCTTCTCTATCATGACAGAGAAGAGTGTGAAAAGGTAGTCAGAGACATTAAGCAATCTAACGGCAAGGGCACGTGCTTTATACTTGATGGCTTGGACGAGTTCAATCCTAAGGACGAAACCAAGTCCGTAATCCATCAATTACTATATCGAAAGTACCTTCCTGCAGCCATGGTCATAGTAACCTCATGCCCAGTTGCCACTGACAAACTAAGGTGCAAACAACATGTGACCAGATGCATCGAAGTGCTTGGATTTAGTCATCAGCAAATCCTTGACTACATCGACAAGTATCCCTTCTCTTCCGACATGTCCAGTATCTCACCATCTCAACTGAATGGATATCTAAATTCCCATCCCAACCTATTGCGCATGTGCTACTTGCAGAGGCAACATTCCACAAACTGAGAAAAAAATCTACGAGCACTTCACCCAATATATTGTCATTCGTAATCTAAGACGTACTAATGAAAATGCACAACTTGATTCACTAGATGATTTACGCGGAAATGACCAGACGATACTTCAACAAGATCTGCGAACTGGCCCTCGACATGACTGCTCACTCCCGACAATCAGTTTGCCAGAGAGACACCCAAGTACAACTTCCCCTAGGTACTGGCTGCAATGATGCGCTTACCCTAGGCTTGGTTACTGTTGACCGGTACAACGACTTGATAATACATATAAATTTATCCATCTCACCTTCCAAGAGTTTCTAGCAGCTTTCTACTTATCTCAACTTAAAGAAGAACAACAAATAAAGATGATCAAATTATATGCAGGAGTGCCACAGATGCAGATGGTGTGGAAGTTTTACTTTGGATTAGTAAAGTTTGAAAATGAAGTTGCTCAAATACAACACATTAGCTCGGCACGCATGGTGCCAAGACATGATGCCTTGTATGCAGCACAGTGTGTATTTGAGGCAAAACAACAAGCTCTCTGAGATAACATTGTAAAGGAGTGTACTGGTGATCTTAGCTATAGTGGCTGCACCCTCACACTGGCTGATGTGACTGCTGTGGGCTATGTAATCTCCACTACTTCTCACCGTGTTACAAAGTTAGCTATGGCTGGGTGTCACTTACACAATGAACATGTGAGGACACTACTGGAAAATATTAGCCCATAACAAGCTTGAGGGTACAAGAACTGCATTTCCATGGTGACAATGGTGCAGAACTTCTAGCCAATCATCTTAAGACTTGCAGTAGTGTACACACTCTCGATCTCTCACAAAACAATATCAGTGGCAATATTGCAGCAGCACTTGCCGAAGGACTGAAGTCATTTTTTACTCTATTTCAACCGGGTCATTAATAGTCTACATGTAAATTTGTATGCTTAGATGTTAGTGGTAGTATATTGTATATGTTGTGAGTGGGCATAGTCTATGTTCTCTCACTTGGTACTGTTGCACAGGTATTTCACACTGAATGACTCACACGCCTACAATGGGATTTAAAAAATACCAAGCTATATATTATGTTGCATATAATTATAAAGTGTGTAATACATCAGTACCAAGAGAGAGAGCACATCTGATAGTATGTTTACTTACCTTCATTTGCACTGCCACATTGTAATAGACCATAACATTGGTGTGTGTGTGTGTATGTGGGTAATTCCCCAGAAACTTAACTAGAATGTTTCGTGCCTGCTTACAATGTATATTGCTCCAAGTACAATACTACTTCAGTCAGTCCAGAGTTTTTAAAGGCTGGTTCATCACAATATACCACATGCACTAACATCGTGATGCATGGTGATGCTAGACTATTTTGTCGATCTGCAATGCGACACTTACCAGGGGTTTTCATATTGTGAATCAGCGCAGAAGTTGTCAACGCAATTCAGTTTTGAAGTGCCAATTCCAACTTTACAAAATCCTATTTACCCATTGTTTAACAGATGTCTTCATGTCTCTTCCCTTTATGCAGATACCAAGAAGTACAATGATTATCTTCAGTTCATCGAAACAAAAGAAACTGTAGATTTGCCTGGTCTTGGTAAAATCACTACACGTCGCGGCCTGATGGGAGAGATCGACGACCTGTGGTCTGCTGGAGAAGCAGGGAAATTCCATCCCAGCACAGGGGCAGTGGAGTCAGCAACCAGTGTGATGGTCAGATGCCTGACTAGTACTACAGCTGTAGTGACAGAATCACAATGGTCCACCATGGATAGTCGCTAGGAAGAGTTACGAATGTTGTTAGACAAATTCCATCACCTCATTGAGACAAAGCCAATGTCTGCTGATAACGAGGAAACCATGTCCACTCCATCTAGCCACTCTGTGATGACAGTGGATGAGGATACAGCATCTCAGCTCACAGTTCATCCAGTTCAGTCAAGCATACAGAGGAGAGCAGTCCTCTTTCTGCTCCTTCATCATTAACTCCTCTAGGCACTCCTCTATCTGCTCCTTCATCAGTAGCTCCTCCGACATCCAACCAACATGAGGACAGTTCAGAAGTAGCAGCCCTGATCATAGATGCCATGAAAGCTGAGAATTTGGAAGATATCATGGGATCGTTGAAGGCCTACTTGAGAATGGTAGACACTGGGGGCCAACCTGAGCTGATGGACATGCTGCCAGCTCTCACTGCTGGACCTAGGCTCTATTTGTTGTTCGTTGATCTTCAATGCGATCTCCAGAAAAAGTACAAAGTGTGTTACCGTAGTTGTTCAGGTGAGTCTACTGCAGCATCATCGTCCACCTCGACTGTGGAAGAGAGTCTTCTCTCTGCATTGTCTAGCATCTCTTGCTCCACTCCTTCCACTTGCCCTACTCTTCACAGCTCTATGGAGGCCACCGACTCTGTAAAGGAAAATATTCTGAAGTCTTCCAAGTCAATAATTAACATAGTTGGCACTCATAAAGACAAGGTGACCGGTGATGAGGTAAAAGAGTTCGATCAGAAACTTCAAAAAGTCATTGAATCAACCAATTTTTACAAAAGCAAAAAGAGAATCATTCAATACTCTTCCACAAAACCTAAAAGGCTGGTGGTTGCCATGGACAACATGAAAGGAGGTACAGAAGAGATCCATGACCTTCGCCAGATACTGGAGAAGGCCATTGAGAAGCACTTTAAGAAGCTGTCCATCCCACTCTCCTGGCATGCATTTAGTCTGTCTCTGCATATGAGTGCTGTTAAAACAGCACCCTTGAAGCACTGTTTGAAGTTATCAAAGAAATTTAAAATGTCAGAGGACGAGACCAAACTAGCCCTGTGGTTTATGCACCACCACGCTGGTATCATGATGTACTTTCCCGATATTCCTCTGTTGGAGGATTTAGTCATTATCGACCCACAAGTCGTGTATGACAGCATCACCGAGGTCATCCTCAGAGCATTGAGGTCAAGTGAGCATCCGTCCATCTCAGAGGATTTCACGGAAACAGGTCAGTTCTCCTTGGAGGATCTTGAAGAAGTCACTGCTAAGATCATAGGAGACTACATTCAAGTAGACAAGCTGTTGGCATTGCTCAAGTTCCTCCATATTGTAGCAAGGTTCCCTCATGATGGGAGTGAGATTTACATCATGCCCTGGGTGCTTAAGAGTGCCAGCAGAGAAGAGCTGGACACCGACCAGGAAGACGACCATTACCCAGATTCTCTACTTCCCATTATGATCCGTTACAAATGTGGTTTTGTACCCATCGGAGTCTTCCCTGCTATCACAGCTAGCTTCATTGGTGGGAAGCCACTCAAGTTGATCGAAGAAGGCATCCAAAAAAATCTTGTCCAGTTTAATTTCGGCCAGGATGCTGACAAGGTCACATTCATAGCTCGACCCACATACTACGAGATTCGCATAGCCCGGATGCGAAACACCAAGCGTCAGCCACACGAGGTGTGCAGAGATCTTAGGAGAGTAGTGGAATCCACCTTCAAGGAAGTCAGTGACAACATTAATTACGGCTCCATCATGGACTACCAATTCTCCTTTGAGTGTCCCTCTCACCCTGGGAGAGAACACTTGTGCGTGATAGAGGATGATGAGACCTCTCATCACAAGATGTTCTGTCTAGGAAATCCAAAGAAATTAACACCTTATGACATGAAGGCAGATCACTTGGTCTGGTATGGAGAGGTGAGAAGCTTCTTACCAATTTATAATAAAGTTGATGCTTTATTATCATATCATAGTTATGATAGCTGTGCATATACTGTATGCATTACATTATAGCTGTGCATATACTGTATGGATTACATTATAGCTAAGCATATACTATATGCATTACATTATAGCTGTGCATATACTGCAATGCTTACATTATAGCTGTGCAAAAACTGTATGCATTACATTATAGCTGTGCATATACTGTAATGCATTACATTATAGCTGTGCATATACTGTATGCAGTGCATTATAGCTGTGCATATACTGTAATGCATTACATTATAGCTGTGCATACTGTATGCATTATACTATAGCTGTGCATATACTGTATGCATTACATTATAGCTGTGCATATACTGTAATGCATTACGTTATAGCTGTGCATATACTGTATGCATTACATTATATCTGTGCATATACTGTATGCATTATATTATAGCTGTGCATATATTGTATTGATCACATTATAGCTGTGCATATACTGTATGCATTACTTTATAGCTGTGCATATACTGTAATGCATTACGTTATAGCTGTGCATACTATACTGTATGCATTACATTATATCTTTGCATATACTGTATGCATTACATTATAGCTGTGCATATACTATATGCATTACATTATAGCTGTGCATGTATCTGGTGTGCATTCTGGCATTTAGCTATAGCACAAGGCCTGGCAAGTACAGCTTCACTCAGCAAGAAAGCGGGCATTGCCTCATGTGCAGACATACCCTATCTCCTCTAGACTGTAATCTTAGCATCTACATACCATGCTAGCTGCGGAGGATGGCAGATTATTCAAGTGTTGCAGAGCAGTCCCAGGAGAGCATCCTATCTGAACATCGCATATACAAGTCCATCTTGCTCCTAGTAATGGGAGAGCCACTGACTCTTGAGCAGGAAGAGATGTAGTCATGAGCATGAGTTGCCAAGTTGATATAACAACCAGCAAGTGTAGATATAGACATGGGCCAGCCAATGTTGACAGTGTGCACTTATTCATGAGGACATTCATGCTTGACAAGCGTAGAACATTTGGCGATTTTTAAATATATTAATTTCTAATTAGAATCTTGTTCTATTTTTATTCTATTGATTGCTCCTGTCATCTGTCTTCATTTCTTATCAGAAAGAGAGAGTTGCTCTCCTGGAGGCAGTGCAAGGGCTGAGTCCTCAGAAGAAGGTAAACTTGGGAATAGTCTTACTAGTCATTACAGTGTGAATGCTTGCTGGGTACACACTTAAGCCTGGGGGAGTGTGTGTGTGTTTGTGAGGAGGGGGAGGACTAAAGCATGTAAACATGCTTGTGGTTGCATCTCTGGAGATCCATAGATTTTGCACACTTCCCTGTATGTACTTGATAAACTGTTCTAATTGAGGCTTTATTGAATATATATTTGCTAGCATTATAGCACCATAGTCACATGATCCACATGGCTACTTGGTTGTTCTACAGGTCTATGTAACAAGGAGTCACAAGTGTTCCAAAGCTTCTTCGGGAAGTTAGTGTCTGTTTTGGAATCACATATCGAATCAGTAGCAGATGCCTGCTTTAGCCAATCCCCGATAGCTAAGCGTACACACAGGTCTGTGATTGAGCTGAACTTGATACGAGCTGACAAGGCCAGGAGGGTCCTCACCAACGTGTTGGAAAACATCACTGACCAGCCAGAAGCCTGGGGCAAGTTTCTGGCAGTCCTGGAAAATGAAATTGGTTGCGAACGTCTAGTGGAGGACATGAGGAGCGAACTCCAACAAGCACTCTAACTTTGGGTAGGTATTATCAGTTCACACACTTGTAGGTACATGTTGTATATATGCCACTAGACCATGCCTGGAGGCCACCGTCATATACACAGCTTAGCATGTTGTATATATGCCACTAGATCCTGCCTGGGTATACACAGCTTAGCATGTTGTATATATGCCACTAGACCCTGCCTGGAGGCCACCTTGGTATACACAGCTTAGCATGTTGTATATATGCCACTACACCCTACCTGGAGGCCACCTTGGTACACACAGCTTAGCATATTGTATATATGCCACTAGACCTGCCTGGAGGCCACCTTGGTATACACAGCTTATGCTGTATATATGCCACTAGACCCTGCCTGGAGGCCAACTTGGTACACACAGCTTAGCATGTTGTATATATTCCACAAGACCCTGCCTGGAGGCCACCTTGGTATACACAGCTTAGTCTGTTGCATATATGCCACTAGACCCTACCTGGAGGCCACCTTGGTACACACAGCTTAGCATATTGTATATATGCCACTAGACCTGCCTGGAGGCCACCTTGGTATACACAGCTTAGTATGTTGCATATATGCCAGAACCTGCCTGGAGGCCACCTTGGTATACACAACTTAGCATGTTGTATATATGCCACTAGACCCTGCCTGGAGGCCACCTTGGTATACACAGCTTAGCATGTTGTATATATGCCACTAGACCCTACCTGGAGGCCACCTTGGTACACACAGCTTAGCATGTTGTATATATGCCACTAGACCCTGCCTGGAGGCCACCTTGGTACACACAGCTTAGCATGTTGTATATATGCCACTAGACCCTGCCTGGAGGCCACCTTGGTATGCACAGCTTAGCATGTTGTATATATGCCACTAGACCCTGCCTGGAGGCCACCTTGGTATACACAGCTTAGCATGTTGTATGTATGCCAATAGACCCTGCCTGGAGGCCAACTTGGTACACACAGCTTAGCATATTGTATATATTCCACAAGACCCTGCCTGGAGGCCACCTTGGTATACACAGCCTAGTATGTTGCATATATGCCAGAACCTGCCTGGAGGCCACCTTGGTATACACAACTTAGCATGTTGTATATATGCCACTAGACCCTGCCTGGAGGCCACCTTGGTACACACAGCTTAGCATGTTGTATATATGCCACAAACCCTGCCTGGAGGCCACTTTGGTATACACAGCTTAGCATGTTGTATATATGCCACTAGACCCTGCCTGGATGCCACCTTGGTACACACAGCTTAGCATGTTGTATATATGCCACTAGACCCTGCCTGGAGGACTCCTTGGTATACACAGCTTAGCATGTTGTATATATGCCACTAGACCCTGCCTGGAGGCCACCTTGGTATGCACAGCTTAGCATGTTGTATATATGCCACTAGACCCTGCCTGGAGGCCACCTTGGTATACACAGCTTAGCATGTTGTATATATGCCACTAGACCCTACCTGGAGGCCACCATGGTACACACAGCTTAGCATGTTGTATATATGCCAATAGACCCTGCCTGGAAGCAACCTTGGTAAATATAACTTGAGTGTACTCTTAAGTCTGATGATCCTTGCACAGCATATGGCATAATTGTGTCATATTTGAGTGTGGCTCACATAATGTTTTTTATCAATCTTGACCTCGGCTCCACCATCAGTGGCCAGCCGCTCCAGCCAGAGCATAGATTATGGCAGTTATGGATGAGAAGTGATTCTGCCAGAGCATTACCACTAACCACACCAGCTAGAAAAGTATCACTTCAAAACCTGCTACACCGGTACTAACTGCCTGGCTAGCACCACAAGTATCTACCATCTAGTACAAAGTGCTATAGTTTGATCTGGATGCAAAGTCTCTAGCTGGCTGCATCAGCTAGTAAAACTACCAGCTAGCTATTTAACACTTGAATTTAACTTAACACCTGTTTCCAGGCATTGTCCTTCACCCTGTATGCTTGAGCAGATGCCTGCCACAAGCAGTAGGAGGTCTTCAGGACTCCATTGAGCTTGTTCATGTCCACACATGCCATAATGTTTACCTGTAGCTAAACGGCCGACACTGCTGTTTATCAGGTGCTAAATCCTAACATGTTGATTGGTTTGACTCTCAGCACATGATGCTGGCCCACAAGTAGTCCCTGTTCATTATAGCATATTGTATCCATTTAGAAATTTATGCCTGGTGGAAGAGTGCCTCTGATTGTGAGATGTCATGAGGAACTTACTCTATCACCTTCAGATACAATCCACTGACAATTCCTATTGCCTTGTAAGGCTGCACAAAAACCCCATAGAAATTGTGGTCTAAGGATGCATGAACAACTGGCATCATGTGACTCTCTGGTGCACCAGCGTCTTGGCAACCAGTCTCTTGATAAATGGACTAGAGACATTTGTTGGGTCAACTTGACCTGTTAGGGTTATGCCAAGTCAGCACCATTTGAAGGTTATAAGCCCATGCAATCCAAACCATCTTAGCATGACATGAGCTCCCTGCTGGTTTAAACAAGTCTTTATTTCACTACATATGTACAATACATTAATTCATAGATGTGAACAAACCCTCCACCACTTTGCCGACATCTGGAGTACATGTAGGTAGCTGTAACCCACATGGTGCCCACCTTGCAGTAATAATTGTCTCACTCTCTCTCTGTATGTATGTGTATGTATATATAATGTAATATATATATATATTTATAACACTATTGTTACGACATTGTAGGAGTTGGTGAACAACACTGGGAGGAGGCCAACTGACAATGCCTTGGATTCTTCTTCATCTGTTCAATATGCACAATTTAATTATTTCCCTGTACTTGTATATGAATTGGTAAAGGGTCATTTCAATATTTTATTGACAGATAATTTTTGTTATTGTTGGTTTGCTTTTCTGCAAAGGCATGTCTCATTAGCTGTGCTGATGGTGAGAGCTGATGGTGAGAGCTACTCCAGTAGAGCTGTTGCCATCAATGTTTCCTGGTGCCTGAACCTCAGGGAGTCCTGTATGATGGTTATTAATCAAGCAGGTTTCCCCCCATTTTTATCTCTCCAGATGCACAAGAATTGTGGCTGGGATAGGATAGGCACTTCTGTTCTGGCCAACTTCAGGTCTGATTTTGTTTTGTCTTAGCAGAGGAATAATTACTAGAAGGGGAACAATAATGAAATATTGAAATTATAAATATATAGCTACCACACAACTAGTAAAGGAAACTCAAATTTTGTTTGGCTGAATGGTTTATAGTTTATATCGTCCATGCAGTCACCCAGTGATTATGTACCCCCACACCAGCCACCCAGTGACTATGTCCCCTCGCACCAGCCACCCAGTGACTCTGTACACTCATACCAGCCACCCAGTGACTCTACACCCTCACACCAGCCACCCAGTGACTCTGTACCCTCACACCAGCCACCCAGTGACTCTGTCCCCTCACACCAGCCACCCAGTGACTCTGTACCCTCACACCAGCCACCCAGTGACTCTGTCCCCTCATACCAGCCACCCAGTTACTCTGTACCCTCACACCAGCCACCCAGTGACTCTGTACACTCACACCAGCCACCCAGTGAGTCTGTCCCCTTACACCAGCCACCCAGTGACTCTGTACCCTCACACCAGCCACCCAGTGACTCTACACCCTCACACCAGCCACCCAGTGACTCTGTACACTCACAGTGACTGTGTACCCTCACATCAGCCACCCAGTGACTCTGTACCCTCAAACCAACAAAATAATAGAATAGGAAGTGTAAGCACATCTTATAAACAGTTCCCCATCCATCTCTGCAGAGATGGAAGGATATGACCTAGCCACAAGGTAGAATTTCCTCCCACTGGCAGACATATCCCCAATGGAGCAACCCACCGATAAGGCTTCCGATGCTGTGATGATACCGTGTAGTGTCTGAGGAAGCAATCTCTGGAGATGAGGTTGAACCAGCAGCAGCAATAACACATCCTTATTATGTTGGGATAGGAAGCTTCATGGACAGGAATTTGTGGGAACAAGAATCTGAGGGGACTCAGTTGCCAAAAGAAGCAAGATTTTCCAGAGGATCTTGCAAAAAGTTATCTTCCTCTGAGTATACGGACAGCTTAGTGTTTTCTTTGGCATTCTCATTTCTTATCTCCTTCCTGTGCATTCACCTGACAACATTACCTAGCTCATATTCTCTCCTCAAACTTCATACTCTTCCAACATGCTGTTCAATCCGCAATGTTTACCGATTTGCTCTCCTCACTTCACTCTAATCTCTTACCAAAGAAGACCTTCACATCTTCCCTCCTCTCCTCCAGCTTCCTCCACCTCGGATGTGTCAGCACTGCCACTGCTATGGAACTTACCTCTCAACTGTCTCCTACTCACCTGTCTTCCCTCCAGTTTCTTGCATGAACTGCATCCTCTTCTCAGCTTCATACTTCATAATCGATCTCAGGAGCTACCTTAACATCCTTCCTCTACCTACTTCCACCTCCATGTCATTCTGTTCATCGTACTTCACCAAGCCATTCTCTTGCCTTCTTCACCATCTTCTCTAACTGAGAATTGTTCCGTAACTTCCTATGCACACCCACCCAAGCATTTAAACTAATTCCTCACCAATTTTCTAAGTCACTCCAGCTTCCCTCTTTCCTACACTATCATAATCTTTCTCTCAAGTAATGTGCCTGTACAACATAACCTGCAGCTATATAGCCTTGAGTCTTCCATCACTGTAATGTCATCTGCACCCACACCAACATTCCTCTAACTTAACCTCTACATAAGCTCCTTCCAACTTCAACAACGACACCACAACTCCTAAACCCTCTCTGACCTTCTGTCTAAATTCTATTGCCAGCAAATCTTCCCAACCTCCTTGTCAGAACTCTTAAATATATTCACCACTCTACAACATGAAGCAATCCCCCTGCAAGTTGCTGTTTGCTCCATGTCATGTAGCAAGCAGTAATGGTTTCAAATGTAGCTACATGTGAGTCAGAGAGGAGGG
Organism: Cladorhizidae sp. MBARI D1340-BT2; assembly: GCA_028752905.1. Lineage (NCBI taxonomy): Eukaryota > Metazoa > Porifera > Demospongiae > Poecilosclerida > Cladorhizidae > Cladorhizidae sp. MBARI D1340-BT2. The sequence goes on from JAQNBH010000006.1 coordinate 48,789,199, forward strand.
ATCCTACGGTATAGCAGAGATGAATAGGATAGCAGGAGGTTATTCAGAATCAAAGTAGTCTTCAGATCTAGAACACCAAAGGCACACATTTGCAGGCAGAAGGATGAGTTATCAACTGGTAGTACATGGACATGTGCTATACAGCACCGACATGCTCACGAGTAGAAAAAGTGGGTGCAGTGGGAGGAAGCTCCATGTCAACACAGTCATGTATTGGGTCGTGAGGTCCAATAGTTGACCGTGTTGCCATGGAGCTGGCTCACACTGCACTCACATCATATTGTCGTCATGGGCATGTCTTGTTGTGTAGGCTTTCCCGTCACAATTGACAATTTTCAACTTTTGGGTGCTAGTGAACTTCATGTTCTCACACTTTGTTCATACTGTACAACAGCATCAAATCTTCACATCTTCCTAGTGCTTCCTGAAATAGAAAATACAGTGAACTCAAATTGTGGACATTAAAATTAAAAAAACCCTCTTTATCTATTATCATTAAAAAAAAATATTGATAAAAAATATATTTTAATCGTTATATTTTATTACCATTATTATTATGTTTTTATATTTAATCATTATTAATTTATTATTTATATTAATTAAATTATTATTTTATTATTATTGCTTTATAATTATTATTGTTATATTATTATTTTATTATTTTATTATTTATTTTATTATTTTAATAATACATTTATTATTATTAATTTTATTATTGATTTATAATCAAACTATTATTATTCTAAATAGGTGTAGGTTGTCCAGTTCATGAAAAGCTAATTTAATTATCTCTCCTGCTACTTTTCTCTTTGAATTGAAACTAAAAGGGGAAAACTTGTTCTATTTTTACAGCCTAGAAAAAGGTGTGGTCACTTGACTCACAGTTCTTGGAAGTTCAGAAAGATAAACATTTCTAATGGAGAGATGGTCTGAAATTTAGCTTCTCGTGACCTGGGCAACATACATCGTTTTTTCTTAATAAAAATATAATTATATTATTTAGCATTGCAGTAATACACTTTCTTTTAAATGAACATTATCAGCATTATTTTGCTGTCAGGATAATATGGTATCATTAATTAAAAAAGGGGGATGGGCACATGACAACATGAGTATATAGCAGTGTGATGAAGACAAGGGGAAGAGAGGTTAGTGATGGTGGAATATGCAGCACATAGTCATAAGTATTAGGAGTGAGATTCAGTTTACAGATGAGAAATACTCCTCAGGTGGAGATGTATCAGTTATAGATATAGCTTAGGACACTTCAGTTTAGCTCTTAGAGCAGCACCAGCTTTAGCACTAATATTATTTTCATGTATGTTTAGTCTGTGTAGCCCATGGCATGACTTTAGTCCAGCAGCTAGAGCTACAGAACCAACATCACTAATATTATTACTACCTAGGTCTAGTGTGTGTAGCTCATGGCATGACTTTAGTCCAGCAGCTAGAGCTACTATACCAACGTCACTAATATTATTCCTACCTAGGTAGAGTGTGTTTAGCTCATGGCATGACATTAGTCCAGAAGCTAGAGCTACGGTGCCAACATCACTAATATTATTATCATGTAGGTCTAGTGTGTGTAGCTTATGGCATGACTGTAGTACAGCAGCTAGAACTGCTGCACCCTCTTCACTAATCTCGTTGCTCTGGAAACGAAACGCTTTTATAAAATTTAGTTTGTTCTGGCTAATTTTTTCCAGTAGTGCTCTAATGTGCTCATCATGTAAGTGACACCTAGACATATCTAGCTCTGTAACAAGGTGAGATGTAGTGGAGATGACATAGCACACAGCAGTCACGTCAGCCAGTGTGAGGGTACAGTTGTTATAGCGAAGACTTTCCTTCACAATGCTATCACAGACAACTTGTTGTTGCGACTCAAATGCACACTGTGCTGCATACAAGTTACGTGTAGCATATCCTGACTTCGTGTGTACACTGCGAATGATGTGTTGTATTTGAGCAACTTTATTCCCTCGAGCTTCGTGTTCAGCTGAAGAAGACATCTTCAAAGAGAGGGAGAGAGCAGGAGGGACACGAGACAATATGTGATTGGGACAGGGGAGGAAAGTAGGGAGGATAAAATCAGGGAGATGGTTTACGCTCCTTTAATAATAGATAACACAACAACACTCACTGTAGACTCCTTTAATAATAGATAACACAACAACACTCAGTGTAGGCTCCTTTAATAATAGATAACACAACAACATTCACTGTAGACTCCTTTAATGATAGATAACACAACAACACTCACTGTAGACTCCTTTAATAATAGATAACACAACAACACTCACTGTAGACTCCTTTAATAATAGATAACACAACAACACTCACTGTAGGCTCCTTTAATAATAGATAACACAACAACACTCACTGTAGACTCTTTTAATAATAGATAACACAACAACACACACTGTAGACTCCATTAATAATAGATAACACAACAACACTCATTGTAGACTCCCTTAATAATAGACAACACAACAACACTCACTGTAGACTCCTTTAATAATATATAACACAACAACACTCACTGTAGACTCCTTTAATAATAGATAACACAACAACACTTACTGTAGGCTCCTTTAATAATAGATAACACTCGCTGTAGACTCCTTTAATAATAGATAACACAACAACACTCACTGTAGACTCCTATAATAATAGATAACACAACAACACTCACTGTAGACTCCTTTAATAATAGATAACACAACAACACTCACTGTAGACTCCTTTAATAATAGATAACACAACAACACTCACTGTAGACTCCTTTAATAATAGATAACACAACAACACTCACTGTAGGCTCCTTTAATAATAGATAACACAACAACACTCACTGTAGACTTCTTTAATGATAGATAACAACACTCAGTGTAGGCTCCTTTAATAATAGGTAATACAACAACACTCACTGTAGACTCCTTTAATAATAGATAATACAACAACACTCACTGTAGACTCCTTTAATAATAGATAACACAACACGCTCCTTTAATAATAGATAACACAACAACACTCACTGTAGACTCCTTTAATGATAGATAACAACACTCAGTGTAGGATCCTTTAATAATAGATAATACAACAACACTCACTGTAGACTCCTTTAATAATAGATAACACAACAACACTCACTGTACACTCCTTTAACGATAGATAACAACACTCAGTGTAGGCTCCTTTAATAATAGATAACACAACAATACTCACTGTTGCTAGTAAAGATTCCTTAGATAACTTCCGAATTCTCTCACTGCACGTGAGAGGAGAGAGCTGGACAGTTGCAAAGAGCTTCTAGATCACAGAGTTTAAGAGCTAGTAGCCCAGCAAGCATACTGGCCTCTGGGCTACAGGCGTGGCCCTTTCTACTGGAGCTAGGGCTACTCACTTCCTGTCTAGCATTAATTAGGGCCTTGTGTTGTGCTCCCTCCCTCCCCACATATTTGGCCGCACACAAAACTGACTTAACTAGTGTGTAGGAGCTATAAATACGACTCGCCCTTAAAACATAATCAGTGTGTATGTGTGAGCACGTGCCAAAGTTCATGCTGGGTTTAGCTGAGGTGGGGAGGGAAATATTTGTTGTGCCGGGTGTTGGGGGAAGCCGTTGCCCATAAATTTTGTGGGGGTGGAGCACACCAGGTGTGAGGTGGGATCCGGGGGACTTGGACATGTGGGTGTGTGCAGTATTTAGTCATCATGTTGCCGCACGTGCTAGGAAAAACACAGCGTGTAAATAGTAGAGAAGGGACCAGTAATAAGTGACACTTCCTTTGTGAAGAACTCGGGGGACCTAGTGTACGTGCGTGGGGATTTCTCTCAGGGTAGCATCTCTTCCTCCTCACTCTTGTATGACACTCTGTGTGCAGGTGAGGTGTGTGTGCATATGGGGTGGGTGTGCAGTGAGTGTGTATGCATGTGGTTAGGTGTGTGTGTACGTATGTGTTAGGTGTGTATAGGTTAAAGTTCTTCCTATTGTAGAGGTGTGTCCACTCACAGACAATCCTTTAGACCTCGCTGGGACTCTTTATCATCTCATGGCCCATCACCTTTGACGTCTGAACCACAGCAGTTCAGAGGTCAGAGGTGCTGCTCTGCAAGATGACAGGTACAGCTGGGGGAGGGGCAGACCAAGGGGGCGTGTTTGTAGTTGTTGCCGGTGCAATTTCCTCACGACTACCAAAAGTGCTGCAATTTACAATGTGAGGAAGTACTTTCTGTGTGGAGTTTCTAGTTTCCATGGCAACATTTCAGCAGTTGTGGAACATCGAGTTCCTAACTAATCTGCACTCTGCCCGTCACCTCCTCCACCACACACAAGCACACACACACACACACACAGTGCTGGAGGAGTGCCTCAGGTCAGGACACTGATGTCGGATGTCCTGCTACTACATAGGTGTGTCCTTTGAAGATCTTGAGAGTCTCCTCCCTCTCCTTCCTGCCGCCTTTGTTTTGTTTCTGCGGCCCTGGCACATGAAGCGAGTGTTGATACTGCGAGAAGACACACTATGTGATGCTGGACATGAGGCTTTTCTAATTGTGCACCAACTCTCTGCGGCTGGCTTTTCTAATTGTCGGCACCAACTCTCTGGGACTGGCTTTTCTAATTGTGGGCACCAACTCTCTGGGGCTGGCTTTTCTAATTGTGCACCAACTCTCTGGGGCTGGCTTTTCTAATTGTGGGCACCAACTCTCTGGGGCCGGCTTTTCTAATTTTGGGCATCAACTCTCTGGTGCTGGCTTTACTAATTGTGCACCAACTCTCTGGGACTGGCTTTTCTAATTGTGGGCACCAACTCTCTGGGGCTGGCTTTTCTAATTGTGCACCAACACTCTGGGGCTGGCTTTTCTAATTGTGGGCACCAACTCTCTGGGGCTGGCTTTTCTAATTTTGGGCATCAACTCTCTGGTGCTGGCTTTACTAATTGTGCACCAACTCTCTGCGGCTGGCTTTTGTGCTGTTCTTGCTTCTTTATAATTTATAATTGATCTCCCACTGTAGTGTGAGTGGGAAAGTGCATATTGCCATATTTGGCTGGATGTGGTGATTTATCTATCTATCTATCTATCTCCCTGGGTGTCCTCCCGTGACAAACATGAATGCATGAATGGATAAAATGGGATAGTGTGCACCTTCTTCCCAGGCAGTAGTTGTGGCATAGAATTGCTGGTGATGGAGCACACACTCAACACAGACACAGTATAAAATACACTCAAGTCTGCAAACTGTCTCTCTTGACAATGTCTGAGCTTCTTGTCAGCTTATGGTCTGCTGTGGCCACAGCTCTGCCTGATGGCCACACTCTTAGTGTGCTTCACTTCCCCACCGGCCAGCCTGTTGTGGTGAGGAGCATCTGGCAGCCAGGCAGAAGGAGGGCCTCTATAAGCACCTCCATTATATCTGCACTTCTCTGCTGTGATAGACAACAACACAACAAGTGCCAGTACATAACACACATGGACACTAGTTCTTCTGGAGTGCCAGTGCATAACACATATGGACACTAGTTTTTCTGGAGTGCCAGTGCATAACACACATGTACACTAGTTTATCTGGAGTGCCAGTGCGTAACACACATGGACACTAGTTTATCTGCAGTGCCAGTGCATAACACACATGGACACTAGTTCTTCTGGAACATGTATCTCAGCAACTTGCAGCTGCTTGTAAGAGTGGCTGGTGTGTGCTGCTAGGCAACCATTGTCTGATGCTGTGAGGGTTTGTGTGAGCATATCCACACCTCCAAATTGGCCCAGCCAACATTATCATGGTGGGTGTGAGGCTGGCCAACCTTGCCAGACCTAGAGATTGCTCTCATCATCACCCTGACCCAATACCTGCTCAGACACCCTCATGGGATTCCTTCAAATTTTAATTAGGCATGCTCCCTCCCTCCTACGCCTTAAAGAAAACCACTTGGTGAAGTGTGAAGGAGCACTAATGAATGAATGCCTCGACAGCTACTGTCCCATCCAACACAGTTTTGGAAGCTAGTGTGTGTGTATGTGTGTGTGTGTGTGTGTGCTCTCCCTGATGCTCATGAATTATGCATGCCATTAGCCTGCCCTCACTGGGCACAGCTCAAGCTATGCTAAGTGTCCTTGCTGTTTTCTGCTGACCTTGCCCATTGCCTTCATTCTTCCCTTCCTTTTCTCTCCAGGTCTCCTCCACTTCCATGTGGGCGTGGCAACTGACTGTGAGGGAAGATATGCCAATAAGCTAACTGTGCTCAGGGAGACTGTCTGGAGAGGCTGAAATACTCACAGACATCTGGAGAAGAGACAATTTTAGTCACTAGCTACAACAATATGTCAAATGTTTCTCTAAATATTGGAACACTGTATTTATATAGTGTTCTATAGAGGCAACACTTAAATTGCTACGAGTTGTATAATATTTTAAAAGAAGATAAAAATGAACCAACTCCCATGTGTGGGTGAAGGCAGGTTGACAATAGCTCTATGAGGACACACACTCCACCTGCACCTCATTGGGTGGGGGCAGGTTGACAATAGCTCTATGAGGACACACACTCCACCAACACCTCACTGGGTGGAGGCAGGTTGACAATAGCTCTATGAGGACACACACTCCACCAACACCTCACTGGGTGGGGGCAGGTTGACAATAGCTCTATGAGGACACACACTCCACCAACACCTCACTGGGTGGAGGCAGGTTGACAATAGCTCTATAAGGACACACATTCCACCAACACCTCACTGGGTGGAGGCAGGTTGACAATAGCTCTATGAGGACACACACTCCACCAACACATCACTGGGTTGAAAATTTGATCCAGAAGAATATTTGATATTCTCTAACCCACACACGCACAAACTTCCACCCAGACACATAGTAACACACTGACTAGCCACGCCCATTCTCCCAAACATAATTATTGCATTATAAATTGCAGTCTGCCATGACCACACCATTGCACCACCAGTGCCTGTTCTCAGGTAGAGCAACTGTAGCAGTGAATTATACATAGGGAGGCACCTGCCTACTTGTGGTGGGGAACATGGCCACACCCCCATGAAGAAAGCTCTGATACCTCTCTTGGCTTGCAAGAGTTAACATCTAGGCTGAAAAATAAAACCCAAGATATCCTCCAGACATCGTATTTCTGAGAAGCTCTTCATCTCTAGCTTATGGAGCATATTTTGTCTCTGCCCTGCATACCAAGCAGATTAGCACATCATGAAACCTTTTCTGTTGACTTGGTATTTAACTACCTATCAGCATGGCAGTCAAGTCTTCGTGGTGACATAATCTATACGTGAAGTTCTGACAGTTAAAATAGTCTACAAGCCTACACACTTACACTGGCATAATGAACACATGATGTTCTGACAGTTAGAATAGTCTACAAGTCTACAGGCATAATGCACACATGATGTTCTGACAGTTAGAATAGTCTACAAGTCTACACACTGGCATAATGCACACATGATGTTCTGACAGTTAGAATAGTCTACAAGTCTACACACTGGCATAATGCACACATGATGTTCTGACAGTTAGAATAGTCTACAAGTCTACATACTTACACTGGCATAATGCACACGTGATGTTCTGATAGTTAGAATAGTCTACAAGTCTACACACTTACATTGGCATAATGAACACATGATGTTCTGACAGTTAGAATAGTCTACAAGTTTACACACTTACACTGGCATTTTGCACACATGATGTTCTGACAGTTAGAATAGTCTACAAGTCTGCACACTTACACTGGCATAATGCACACATGATGTTCTGACATTTAGAATAGTCTACACACTTACTGTACACTGGCATAATGCACACATGATGTTCTGACAGTTAGAATAGTCTACAAGTCTACACACTTACTGTACACTGGCATAATGCACACATGATGTTCTGACAGTTAGAATAGTCTACACACTTACATTGGCATTATGCACACATGATGATCTGACAGTTAGAATAGTCTACAAGTCTACACACTTCCACTGGCATTATGCACACATGATGTTCTGACAGTTAGAATAGTCTACAAGTCTACACACTTAACTGGCATTGTGCACACATGATGGTCTGACAGTTAGAATAGTCTACAAGTCTACACACTTACACTGGCATAATGCACACGTGATGTTCTGACAGTTAGAATAGTCTACAAGTCTAGACACTTACATTGGCATAATGCACACGTGATGTTCTGACAGTTAGAATAGTCTACAAGTCTACACACTTACACTGGCATTATGAACACATGATGTTCTGACAGATAGAATAGTCTACAAGTCTACACACTTACACTGGCATAATGCACACATGATGTTCTGACAGTTAGAATAGTCTACATTTCTGCACACTTACACTGGCATAATGCACACATGATGTTCTGACAGTTAGAATAGTCTACACACTTACACTGGCATTATGCACACATGATGTTCTGACAGTTAGAATAGTCTACAAGTCTACACACTTAGACTGGCATTAGGCACACGTGATGTTCTGACAGTTAGAATAGTCTACAAGTCTTTGCAATGTAAGAAGTGGTTCTTGCAGGAAAAGAATTTTTTTTGGATGGTATTCTGTTCCCACAATCTTCCCATTTTTGCCGTCATTGGGACACACAAGTAGCTCTATGGGCACACACACTGGACCAACACCATACTGGGTGGAGGCAGGTTGAAATAGGTGGCCATAGTGCACACACTGGACCAACCTCAAATCTAAAAAATTAAATGCAATGTATAATGCTCTTCACATTTCACCTGAAATCTCAGAGGGTAGGGGGAAATTTTGCATTCTGTAGTTGCTTAGCAAACCACTGCTATCATCAACCTGCAGGAGAACTGATTCTAATGAGATAGAGATATCCTTAAATATTGCACACCCACTGATTCTGTATATACAATACATGTAGGATTATGTTTGTGGGGGCCAGCACATGTCTCTGTGGAGTGACAGAATGGTGGAAGGAAAGGCATGTCCTGGTGGGAGCCTCTCCTTGAAGAAGGGGATTCTCAAGTCACCACAAGCCTCTGGAAACCAAGAATGAAGGACATACTTGCCCTAATCCCATTCACCTGTAACTCTAGCCATTGCCCTAGCCCTAGCCAATCCCTTGACCCTGATCCTCTCAACCCTAATTATCCAAGCCCTAACACTAGTCATTGTCCAAGCCCTAAACCTAGTCATGTGTAAGCCCTAACCCTAACCATGGTCTAAGCCCTAACCCTAATCATTGTCCAAGTCCTTACCCTAGTCATTGTCCAAGCCCTAACCCTAATCATTGTCCAAGTCCTAACCCTAGTCATTGTCCAAGCCCTAACCCTAGTAATTGTCCAAGCCCTAACCCTAATCAGTGTCCAAGTACTAACCCTAGTCATTGTACAAGCCCTAACCCTAGTCATTGTCCAAGTCCTAACCCTAGTCATTGTCCAAGCCCTAACCCTAGTCATTGTCCAAGCCCTAATCCTAGTCATTGTCCAAGCACTAACCCTAGTTATTGTCCAAGCCCTAACCCTCTCCATTGTCCAAGCCCTAACCCTAGTCATTGTCCAAGCCCTAACCCTAGTCATTATCCAAGCCCTAACCCTAATCATTGTGCAATCCTAACCCTAGTCATTGTCCAAGCCTTAACCCTAGTCATTGTCCAAGCCTTAACCCTAGTCATTGTCCAAGCCCTAACCCTAGTCATTGTCCAAGCCCTAACCCTAGTCATTGTCCAAGCCCTAACCCTAGTCATTGTCCAAGCCCTAACCCTAGTGATTGTCCAGGCGATAACCCTAGTCATTGTCCAGGCCCTAACCCTAGTCATGGTCCAAGCCCTAACCCTAGTGATTGTCCAGGCCATAACCCTAGTCATTGTCCTGGCCATAACCCTAGTCATTGTCCAAGCCCTAACCCTAGTCATTGTCCAGGCCATAACCCTAGTCATTGTCCAAGCCCTAACCCTAGTCATTGTCCAGGCCCTAACCCTAGTCATTGTCCAAGCCCTAACCCTAGTTATTGTCCAAGCCCTAACCCTAGTCCCTAGTTATTGTCCAAGCCCTAACCCTAGTCATGGTCCAAGCCCTAACCCTAGTCATTGTCCAAGCCCTAACCCTAGTCATTGTCCAGGCCCTAACCCTAGTCATGGTCCAAGCCCTAACCCTAGTCATTGTCCAGGCCATAACCCTAGTCATTGTCCAAGCCCTAACCCTAGTCATTGTCCAGGCCCTAACCCTAGTCATTGTCCAAGCCCTAACCCTAGTTATTGTCCAAGCCCTAACCCTAGTCTCATGGTCTAAGCCCTAACCCTAGTCATTGTCCAAGCCCTAACCCTAGTCATTGTCCAGGCCCTAACCCTAGTCATGGTCCAAGCCCTAACCCTAGTCATGGTCCAAGCCCTAACCCTAGTCATTGTCCAGGCCCTAACCCTAGTCATGGTCCAAGCCCTGGCCCTACAGTATTATATAATTCTTTTTTTAATCCCTAAAAATATATTCTAATCTTTGTCCTTCGCCATTCACTACCTTCACTATTTTACTAACTGCATTTCAAGCTTCAGCTCTACCATTTGAGTTACGATACTTTTAGCCGCCCACTTCATTGCATACCTCTCCAGAAATGAATAAGTGGTGGGGATAGTACCAAAGTGTTAAACAACTGTGGTTACCACTTTGGACCTCCATAGATCCTGCACACTTCACCAGCTATGAACTTGATATATAGCTCAAAAGAAGATAGGTCTCTCTGTGTGCTCTCTCTTGATACTAAAAACTGTTGCATAGCCTAGGTATAGCCATGCTGAAGTTACAGGGAGTCAAAGTTGGGGTCTCAAAAACCCGCCTGCCCAAGTTTTATGTATTTCTAACTCCTAATTTGAAAGTGCAAAAGAATTATAATTAGCACCTGTGTCTCCAGGAAGCTCTACTCTCATTTGGAGTAACTATGTGGTCAAGCATGGCTGGTGGGAAATATATTTAATTTTCCACCCAGTCTCCAGTGAAGTGTGTGGATTCATGTGCTATAAAGTCATTACCACGAGGTTTTGATATGTTTGTAGCAAGTAGCTACTAGCAAGAGGTGAGGGCTGGCTCCACTTCACATGGCAACCTGCAACTCCTATAGATGACCATGTAGGGAACTAAACTGCCCTTAGCAAGCACTCTACACTGGCTGCAGGAGGCACATCAATCACTAGCACAGCATGAATGTGTGCAAAGATATGCACTTTCATGGTAGCCCACGGTTTTCAGGATGAGTGCACCAATAGCCCATACACACACACACACACTCACACAAGAAGCTCATGATGGAGTATGCAGCCATTGATTCATGTCTCCTGCTCCACTGCTCAATGTTGCATAAGTCTCTCTAGTGTAGAGATGACGTCATCATGATTTATGGGGCCACAGGGAGCTGGTGTGGATGTCTTCTCAAGCACACAGGGTTGGCCTGGAATGTGTTATGTAACAATATACATAGTTTTGTTGGGACACCAGTGGAACCCACACACCCTCTACATAATCTCTAACACACACACACCACCTGGAGCATGGCCATTAGTGCCCAATTAAAACACTCACATAGTAGAGTAGCTTCCTAATGTACATGTATACTACATGTACTTCAATTATCAAGCTCTTCCAAATTAGGAGCTACATACACATTCAGGTTTTGACCACAATTTTGACTGTCTGTAACTTTATCTAGAGAGACCAATCTTTTGAGTTATGTATCAAGTCCATACAGTGAAGTGTGCAGAATCTATGGAGCTCTATACCTATGCAACAGTTTTTAGTATCAAGAGAGAGCACGCAGAGAGACCTATCTTTTGAGCTATATATCAAGTCCATACAGTGAAGTGAGCAAAATATATCTAGCTCTAAAGTCCAAACCACAATATTCTAAAACACAAATAGATATTGCCCCCAAATCTGACTCAACTCATAAAGGATGTGGTAATAGCAACCGCACTGGCCATAGCCATTACCCTGGCCCTAACACTAGCAACTGCACTGGCCCTAGCCATTACCCTGGCCCTAACACTAGCAACTGTACTGGCCCTAGCCATTGCCCTGGCCCTAACACTAGCAACTGCACTGGCCCTAGCCATTACCCTGGCCCTAACAATAGCAACTGCACTGGCCCTAGTCATTACCCTGGCCCTAACACTAGCAACTACACTGGCCCTAGCCATTACCCTGGCCCTAACACTAGCAACTGCACTGGCCCTAGCCATTGCCCTGGCCCTAACACTAGCAACTACACTGGCCCTAGCCATTACCCTGGCTCTAACACTAGCAACTGCACTGGCCCTAGCCATTACCCTGGCCCTAACACTAGCAACTGCACTGGCCGTAGCCATTACCCTGGCCCTAACACTAGCAACTGCACTGGCCCTAGCCATTACCCTGGCCCTAACACTAGCAACTGCACTGGCCGTAGCCATTACCCTGGCCCTAACACTAGCAACTGCACTGGCCCTAGCCATTACCCTGGCCCTAACACACTAGCAACTGCCCACGTGTATAGCATATCTGCACATCAACCAGCACCTGAACTCCCCCATATGAAGCACACCATGCTAACGCATGCTCAATGATGCTCCATGCTGGAACATCTTACAAGTATGTGGAGTACTGGCATACCTGACCTCAGCATAAATGATGTGTTAATTAATTAATACTAGTCTATACTAACCACAAATGCTTCTCTAGTCCACCACATGTTCTATGATACTGGCCTAGTGAAATCCCACACAACACTCCTGCAGCTGTTCCGACAGCCCTAGGCACTGCCCTGGCACTAACTAGGAGGTGGAGCATACAGCTCTATGGGGACACACACTGGACCAACACCACACTGGGTGGAGGCAGGTTGAAGTAGGTGGCCATAGCTCTATGGGGACATACACTGGACCAACACCACACTGGGTGGAGGCAGCTTGAAGTATGTGGCCATAGCTCTATGGGGACACACACTGGACCAACACCACACTGGGTGGAGGCAGGTTGAAGTAGGTGGCCATAGCTCTATGGGGACACACACTGGACCAACATCACACTGGGTGGAGGCAGGTTGAAGTAGGTGGCCATAGCTCTATGTGGACACACACTGGACCAATAACACTGGGTGGAGGCAGGTTGAAGTAAGTGGCCATAGCTCTATGTGGACTCAGACTGGAGCATTACCACTGGATTAAAAATCCAAGAAAATAAAATGATAGTCCAAAAAGGTACAGTGGCTCAACTATAATGCTCTTCACAATTGACCTACATGTAAATCTCTGAGCGCAAGGGGAATTCTGCATTCTCTAGTTGCTTAGCAACCCACTGCTATCATCAACATGTAGGAGAACTGATTCTAATGAGATGTGCTACTCCCTAATATTGCACACCCATTGATTCTGTAGATACATGTAGGAGTATGTTTGTGGGGGCCAGCACATGTCTCTGTGGAGTGACAGAATGGTGGAAGCAAAGACATGTCCTGGTGGCAGCCATCCCTCCTCTCAAGAAGATTCTCAAGTCACCACAAGCCTCAGGAAATCAAGAATGGAGGACATACTTGGCAGGGGACTTTTGACCTTCCTTTGTGATGGTGGGCACTACAAATGGAACAGATCTGAGGTCACCTCACAAAGGATGCTCTATTACTAATAGTCCCGACCACATACAGTTGCTGCTCCAACAGCCTAGGGAGGGGGGCAGACATGTGATCTGGTGCATGTTCAGGCTGCCCTGTGTCCTGTGTGAGGAGTGTGGAGGTCTAGTGAAACTCTGTGTCCTGTGTGAGGAGTGTGGAGGTCTAGTGAAACTCTGTGTCCTGTGTGAGGAGTGTGGAGGTCTAGTGAAACTCTGTGCCCTGTGTGAGGAGTGTGGAGGTCTAGTGAAACGCTGTGCCTGTGTGAGGAGTGTGGAGGTCTAGTGAAACTCTGTGCCCTGTGTGAGGAGTGTGCAGGTCTAGTTAAACTGTGCCCTGTGTGAGGAGTGTGGAGGTCTATTGAACTCCGTGCCCTGTGTGAGGAGTGTGGAGGTCTAGTGAAACTCTGTACCCTGTGTGAGGAGTGTGGAGGTCTAGTGAAACTGTGTGCCCTGTGTGGAGGTCTAGTGAAACTGTGTGCCCTGTGTGAGGAGTGTGGAGGTCTAGTGAAACTCAGTGCCCTGTGTGAGGAGTGTGGAGGTCTAGTGAAACTCTGTGCCCTGTGTGAGGAGTGTGGAGGTCTAGTGAAACTTTGCCCTGTGTGAGGAGTGTGGAGGTCTGTCTAGTGAAACTCTGTGCCCTGTGTGAGGAGTATGGAGGTCTAGCGAAACTCTGTGCCCTGTGTGAGGAGTGTGCAGGTCTAGTGAAACTCTGTGCCCTGTGTGAGGAGTGTGGAGGTCTAGTGCAACTCTGTGCCCTGTGTGAGGAGTGTGGAGGTCTAGTGAAACTCTGTGCCCTGTGTGAGGAGTGTGGAGGTCTAGTGAAACTCTGTGCCTTGTGTGAGGAGTGTGGAGGTCTAGTGAAACTCTGTGCCCTGTGTGAGGAGTGTGGAGGTCTAGTAAAACTCTGTACCCTGTGTGAGGAGTGAGGGGGTCTAGTGAAACTCTGTGCCCTGTGTGAGGAGTGTGGAGGTCTAGTGAAAGTCTGTGACCTGTGTGAGGAGTGTGGATGTCTATTGAACTCCGTGCCCTGTGTGAGGAGTGTGGAGGTCTAGTGAAACTGTGTGCCCTGTGTGAGGAGTGTGGAGGTCTAGTGAAACTCTGTGCCCTGTGTGAGGAGTGTGAGGTCTAGTGAAACTGTGCCCTGTGTGAGGAGGGTGGAGCTCTAGTGAAACTCTGTGCCCTGTGTGAGGAGTGTGGAGGTCTAGTGAAACTCTGTGTCCTGTGTGAGGAGTGTGGAGGTCTAGTGAAACTCTGTGTCCTGTGTGAGGAGTGTGGAGGTCTAGTGAAACTCTGTGCCTTGTGTGAGGGGTATGGAGGTCTAGTAAAATGTGCCCTGTGTATGGAGTGTGGAGGTCTAGTGAAACTCTGTGCCCTGTGTGAGGAGTGTGGAGATCTAGTAGTGAAACTCTGTGCCTTGTGTGAGGAGTGTGGAGGTCTAGTGAAACTCTGTGCCCTGTGTGAGGAGTGTGGAGGTCTAGTGAAACTCTGTGTCCTGTGTGAAGAGTGTAGAGGTCTTGTGAAACTCTGTGCCCTGTGTGACGAGTGTGGAGGTCTAGTGAAACTCTGTGCCCTGTGTGAGGAGTGTGGAGGTCTAGTGAAACTCTGTGCCATGGTTTAACTCGTAGTCCAAGCCCTAACACTAGTCATTGTCCAAATCCTAACCTTAGTCACTCTCCAAGCCCTAACCCTAGTCATTGTCCAGGCCCTAACCCTAGCCATTGTCCAAGCCCTAACCCTAGTCATAGTCCAAGCTCTAACACTAGTCATTGTCCAGGCCCTAACCTTAGTCATTGCCCTAACCCTAGTCATAGTCCAAGCCCTAACACTAGTCATTGTCCAGGCCCTAACCTTAGTCATTGCCCTAACCCTAGTCATAGTCCAAGCCCTAACACTAGTCATTGTCCAGGCCCTAACCCTAGTCATCTAGTCATAGTCCAAGCCCTAACACTAGTCATTGTCCAGGCCCTAACCCTAGTCATTGTCCAAACCTTAACCCTAACCATTGTCCAAGCTCTAACCCTAGTCATTGTCCAAATCCTAACCTTAGTCACTCTCCAAGCCCTAACCCTAGTCATTGTCCAAGCCTTATCCCTAGTCATTGCCCTGACCCTAGACATAGTCCAAGCCCTAACCCTAGTCATTGTCCAAGCCTTAACCCTAGTCATTGTCCAAGCCCTAACCCTAGACATTGCCTAACCCTAGTCATAGTCCAAGCCCTAACACTAGTCATTGTCCAGCCCTAACCCTAGTCATTGTCCAAGCCTTAACCCGAGCCATTGTCCAGGCCCTAACGCTAGCCATTGTCCAATCCCTAACCCTAGTCATTGTCCAAGCCTTAACCCTAGTCATTGTCCAAGCCATAGTCCAAGCCCTAACACTAGTCATTGTCCAGGCCCTAACCCTAGCCATTGTCCAAGCCGTAACCCTAGTCATTGTCCAAGCCCTAACCCTAGTCATGGTCCAAGCCGTAACCCTAGTCATGGTCCAAGCCCTGGCCCTACAGTATTAGAGAATTCTTTTTTAATCCCAAAAAATATATTCTAATCTTTTTCCTTCACCATTCACTATTATACTAACTGCATTTCAAGCTTCAGCTCATTATTGTCAACCATACTTGAGTTACGATACTTTTAGCTGCCTACTTCATTGCATACCTCTCCAGAAATGAATAAGTGTGATTGACCAAAGTTTTAAACAACTGTGGTTACCACTTTGGACCTCATAGATTCTGCACACTTCTCTGTATGGACTTGATGTATAGCTCAAAAGATAGGTCTCTCTGTGTGCTCTCTCTTGATACTAAAAACTGTTGCATAGGTATAGCCATGCTAAAGTTACAGGCAGTCAAAGTTGGGGTCTCAAAACCAGCCTGCCCCATTTCTAACTATTTGGGAAAGTTCAAGATAATTGTAATTAGCACCTGTAGCTCCAGGAAGCTCTACTCTAATTTGGGGTAAATTTGGGGTAAGTATGTGGTCAAGCATGGGCTGGTGGAAAATATATTTAAAAAGTCTCCAGTGAAGTGTGTGGAATTCATGAGCTATAAAGTCATGACCACGAGGTTTTGTTATGTTTGTAGCATATAATATGGCAAGTAGCTACTAGCAAGAGGAGAGGGCTGGCTCCACTTCACATGGCAACCTGCAGCTCCAATAGATGACCATGTAGGGCCAAACTAAACTGCCATCAGCAAGCACTCTACACTGGCTGCAGGTGGCACAGCAATCACTAGCACAGCATGAATGCAGTGTTGCCATAGTGTTGGATTTTATCGGATTTTTGACCCTTAAATTTTCTGGGATTTTATCAATAAATGGATTTTTCTGCATATCAGACCATGTGCAGCCTATTTCAAAACCACTCTCTGTGGTATTAGCTGGGTGTGGTCATTTTGTGGTCACCTGGTTTGTGAAGAATATTCAGGTGGTCACTCAGGAATATTCCTGCACAGTCCTGTGTTATTATGTGGTCACCTCCTAAAGTCACAGCTATCACACAGAGGTGGATAAGTATTGGCATGCAATCAGCCAAATCAAAGACTGCTTGGAAATTGAGTATCGCTACTCCACATTGGCAAAACTCGCAAAAGCCATTCTAGTTATACCCCATGGCAATGCTGATACTGAACGTTTATTCAGCCACATTGGTCTCAACAAAACGAAGCACAGAAACAGATGAGAAATTTGGAAATTACCAAAAAAATTATGGCCACACTGTGAATGTGGCAACACTGTGAATGTGTGCAAAGATATGCACTTTCATGGTAGACCACGGTTTTCATGGTGAGTGCCCCAATAGCTACTGCCCCATACAACCAGTGAACACACACACACACACACAGACACACACACTAGAAGCTCATGTTGAAATATGCATGATGGAGTATGCAGCCATTGATTCATGTCTCCTGTTCCACTGCTCAATGTTGCATAAGTCTGTGTAGAGATGAGGTCATCATGATTTATAGGGGCTGGTGTGGATGTCTCCTCAAGCACACAGGGTTGGCCTGGAATGTGATATGTAACAATTATACATAGTTGTGT
Source organism: Cladorhizidae sp. MBARI D1340-BT2 (assembly GCA_028752905.1). Lineage (NCBI taxonomy): Eukaryota > Metazoa > Porifera > Demospongiae > Poecilosclerida > Cladorhizidae > Cladorhizidae sp. MBARI D1340-BT2. Next base: position 48,806,883 of record JAQNBH010000006.1, read on the forward strand.
TGGGACACCAGTGGAGCCCACACACCCTCTCATATCTCTAACACATGCACGCATGTGTGCACACACACACACCACCTGGAGCATGGCCATTAGCGCCCAATTAAAAAACTGACATGTTAGAGTAGCTTCCTCTAATAATGAATACTACATGTATTTCGCACTTCCAAATTAGGAGCTACACAGACATTCAGGTTTTGAGGGCCCCCAACCTTGACTGCCTGTAACTTTAGCATGGCTATACCTATGCAACAGTTTTTACTATAGAGAGAGAGCACACAGATAGATAGATCTTTTGAGCTATATATCAAGTCCATACAGTGAACCGTGCAAAATCTGTTGAGCTCTAAAGTTCAAACCACAATATTCTAGAACACAAAATGATATTGCCCACAAATCTGAGTCAACTCATAAATGATGTGGTAATAGCAACTAGCCGTTACCTTGGCCCTAACAGGGACGTAGCAATGAATTTGGGGTTGGTGAGGCGAAACAACATCTAAACCATACTCAAAACATGAAAACCACACCCATTATTAACCACACCCACCCACATACAAATACACTGTATTAAATTTGAAATAGTGCATACAATTTACAATAAGGCTTAAAATTTTGGAAATTTGGACTTCCTACGTTCATTCTGCCAGTTAAGTATTTATGGACATTCATAACCATGACAGCATTTAATCGTTCTTGCTTCATAGTGGAGCGTAAGTATGTCTTTATACGTCGCATGGATGAAAATGAACGTTCACTAGCTGCATTGGTTGCTGGTGCAACCAACATTAAACGGACAGCTCGAACAATTTGAGAGTATAAGCTTCTCTCTGCACATGACATAGCTTTCAGCACGTTGACAAGTGAATACACATTCGAAGGCTCGACCTTGTTATTTAGATGAAATGTCTGGAGCTGTGTCAAAAGTTCATCTTTCACTAAATCGTCTTCATACAACTGAAATAATAGATCGTACTATTCACACAGTGCATTACCACTTCCATTACCACTTCCACTACCTGAAGCAACACTACCTTGATCTCCATCAAAACACTCTCTGCCTCCACCTTTTAATAGTAACTGCTCTAGGTTCTTATAGATCTGATATCCTTCTTGCTCAAATCTGTCAGTGATACAATTGGTTACTGTATCAAGGGCTTCAAAGATGCAGTTCCACTGTTGTTTTGGTGGTCAAAACGCCGTGGAGTTTTTCGTCTCCTAGGTAACACAGGCTCCTCAACGCCACAATTATCTGCTTCCCTTGTTACACACTTCCAAAATAACTTGTAATTTTCATCAGATCTCATTGACTATAGAAAAAAAAGGATTGTCATAAGGGTCTAAGTACATAATATGAGCTATCATAAACTAACCTTCAATGTAGTTACAGTCATCTTGGCCAGATTTTGTGCTTCAGAAGCACTCATTCTTGTGTGCTGAATGGTCTTGCTCAAATTATCAGAATGCCTAAGAATGCTTCGAAGTAAGAAAGCTCCATAAAAATAATTAAATGTTTGCATTTGGCTTGCAACACCATTTACACGTGCTCTAACCTCAGAATCAGGTTTACTATCCAAAATTGTTTCCCACAATTTCAAAATGACATTATAATTGTCTAGTATACTTTTAAAAGTGTCATTACGCACAGTCCATCGTGTTGGACATAAAACACGAAACCCAACTGTGGCTGGAGAAAGTTCACTTTTAAGATTTTCAAAAAGAGAGTGCCGCTTGGATGAATATTGAAAAAGCTTGCTAATTTCGTAGGTGGTGTCCATACTTGATTGTAAAAGCTTCACACTTTTAATAGAGTCACCTATTCCAAGGCTTAAAGTGTGACCATAAAAATGGGTATACAAATCACGTGGTTCAACTTGTAGTATCTGTGACTTTACTCCTTTTCTGCTTCCAGCCATATTGCCAGCACCATCGTAACACTGTCCTCGACAACATGATAGACTAAGATTAAATCTCAGTAAGGCATCCTTTATAATATGCACTAGAGTATTGGCAGTTATATCTGGGCAGTGATGTAAGCCTACAAAATCTTCATGAACTTCAAGATCTGGGCTGACATGCCTAAGCATATTACCAACTGCTCCTTGTTGGACACATCCACGCATTCGTCTGCCATAATAGTATAATAGTCAACTTGCTGAATACATTTAATGACCTTACGAAGAATGGTATGTGACATCACTTGCAAAATTTCATTTTGGATCTCTGGACTTGTATATTTGTCAATTTTCTTTTCCAGCCAATCAAGAATATCCTGAAAGAAGTACAGTACATATAGTCTAATGATACATTTAGTCTAATATTTATAGCTATGTAAACAAACTTACCTGCTGACACAACTTCTCAATTTCAACAGTTGAATGAAATTGCTCTCCTTCTCATCGTGTCCTCTGAAGGCTAATCCTTGCCTACCTAAAAATTGCATATTCTCAAGAATAGTCATCAACATTTTCCCATTTAGTTTCTTTTCTTGTTTGTGTGCCTGATCTAGCATATCACCGATATTCTTGCTTGATCCTGATCCTGTGACTGCTTGAACAGCATCAAGATGATATTTAGAGATTTGATGCTTCCTGTTTACAGTTTAAGACGCAATATATCTGCTATTTTATTAGTTCAAATGTTTTAATGTTTACCTTAATCTTGAGCTGGCATCTTTCCAGTTGGAGTATCCTTGAGAAATGTAAGCATCTTCTCTCTTGCTAGAAAGACCTTTAGGCATCAAATTCTTTTTGTGTGCTTCAGAACAATAAAAGCACAGCACAGAGTCATTGTCTTCTTGATAATCAAGCCATGGCCATTCTTCAAACCAAGCAGGTTTAAATTTTCTCGTTTCTCCTTTACTGCCAAATGATCTTGAAGGAAAGCAAAACTTCTTTGGTTGATTGGGATGAGAGCTATTTGAAGTAGCCATACTGCTTCAAGGTTGATTTTTTTTTGTGAACACTTTTTTTGTGAGCACCTGGCTTCATGCTGCACATGGCTTGGGGTCAATAGTGCACATGTAAAAAGTGATTAGCACTCTATGTAAAAATAGATTAACACTGTTGTTAGTTTACTAACTGTCCTATTTGCACATTCTCCTCAGTAATGGGTCTGGATGAGATCGTTCCATCACCAAATTACCCTCTAAATTCAAAGAACAAAAGGTGACTTTAGGGGAATATTGCAAAATTGACATAAAGAACGTGCGATTTGTGGGTGCATCATTTGATTTAGGGTGTAAATTTGTGGGTATGGGTTGATTATAGGGGTGTGGCTAGTGGAAAATATTGGTGAGGCGAGCACCTCTCCGCCTCACCCCTTGCTACGCCTATGCCTAACACTAGCAACTGCACTGCCCCCTGGCCCTAACACTAGCAACTGCACTGGCCCTAGCCATTAACTCTGGCCCTAACACTAGCAACTGCACTGGCCCTAGCCATTACCCTGGCCCTAACACTAGCAACTTCACTGGCCCTAGCCATTACCCTGGCCCTAACACTACAACTGCACTGGCCCTAGCCATTACCCTGGCCCTAACACTAGCAACTGCAGCCATTACCCTGGCCCTAACACTAGCAACTGCACTGGCCCTAGCCATTACCCTGGCCCTAACACTACAACTGTACTGGCCCTAGCCATTACCCTGGCCCTAACACTAGCAACTGCACTGGCCCTAGCCATTACCCTGGCCCTAACACTAGCAACTGCACTGGCCCTAGCCATTACCCTGGCCCTAACACTAGCAACTACACTGGCCCTAGCCATTACCCTGGCCCTAACACTAGCAACTGTACTGGCCCTAGCCATTACCCTGGCCCTAACACTAGCAACTGCACTGGCCGTAGCCATTACCCTGGCCCTAACACTAGCAACTGCTCACGTGTGTAGCAGATCTGCACATCAACTAGCACCTGAGCTATCCCACATGGAGCACACCATGCTCACGCATGCTCAATGATGCTCCATATAGGAGCTGAGTCAGGTGAGGCGGCCATCTTATAAGTGTGTGGATTACTAGCATACCTGACCTAAGCATAAAGGATGTGCTAATTAGGTAATAGTAGCTTCTCTAGTCACATGTTCTAATGATACTGGCCTAGTGGACTCCAGTAGAACACTCCTGTAGCGGTTCCGACAGTCCTAGGCACTGCCCTAGCACTAACTAGGAGGTGGAGCATACAGCTCTATGGGGACACACATTGGACGAACATCACACTGGATGGAGGCAGGTTGAAGTAGGTCAATTGGGAACACACACTGGACCAACACCACACTGGGTAGAGGCAGGTTGAATTAGGTGGCCATAGTTCTATGGAGACACACACTGGACCAACACCACACTGAGTGGAGGCAGGTTGAAGTAGGTGGCCATAGCTCTACATGGGGACACACACTTGGACCAACACCAATGGATAAAAAAACGAAAAAACTTTGGTGGCAGTCCTCTCCTTGAAGAAGGGGATTCTCAAGTCACTACAAGTCTTACGGAATCAAGAATGGAGGATATATTTGGCAGGAGATTTCCAACCTTCTATTGTGATTGTGGACACTACAAATGGAAGAGATCTGATGTCACTGCATAATGAATGTGGCAATGCTCAATTACAAATAGTCCCACCCACATACATGCTGTTCACACAGCCTAGGCAGGACATGGTAGGGCTGGTAGGGCTACCACTTTTTGCAGATTTTATTTTTTATTGTTATAATTTTCAGTCTAGTTGCTAGACCAGACCAACATGATGGGTTTTCCCTAACTAAGAAAGATAAAAATGTGTCACTATAATATGAAAGTGATCAAGATAATGAGAGATGTCCTTGACATGACGAAGGAAATAACAAAATTGATCAAGTTTTCACCATGAAGGGAAGGGATCTTCCGGGCTTTGAAGGAAGCTTGTGATTCTGAAAGTATCATGACATCACCAGGAATTCGAATGCTATGCCCAATGAGGTGGACTGTGTGTGCAAATGCACTAGCGAGCATTGTCAGCAACTATGCTGCATTAGAAGCTGAAGCTTTTGAAATCATAAAGGACACAGAGATGAGAGCTAGGATAAAAGGAGTTTTTGAGCAGATGAAACATTTTGATTTCCTGTTTGGTACAATGCTCAGTCAAGTTATTTTCCTCCACACTGATAACTTGAGCAAGACTGCAGAAGGTAAAGATTTCAGCCGATGAGGATCAAAAGGTAGGAGAAATGGTTGTAGATACACTGCTGTCTCTACGTACTGATGAAATGTATGATTTATTTTGGGACAAAGTTTCAAGAACTGATTCATCAATAGATGTTGGTGAACTACAGTTACCTCATAAGCAAAGAGTTCTACAGAGATATGAGGATGGACTGTCCAGTGGAGAGTATCATGAAAGTCCCTTGTGCTCTATTATCGCCAGATATAATTATTTTGAAGCACTGGATAACATTGTCAGCTGTTTAAAGGATCGCTTTGACCAACCAGGATATAGAATTTACTCAAAATTGGAACAACTTTTATGCAGAGCATGTCAGGGGGTTGACTTTGAAGAAGATTTTCAGTCTATTTGCACCTTTTACAAAGACGATTTCACAGTTACTCACTTTTGGCATCAATTTTGAGTCAGGTAGACCATTGGATCCCCAATGTAATTATATATGACATCAGAGACTATTTTCAAAGTCTTTCTCTTGGTCAATGAGCACTTCTGGATCAGGTTTGTACAGTTTTGATGCTGATACTTATCATGCCAGCAACCAATACAACATCTGAGCGCTCCTTTAGTGGTTTAAAACTTACCTTCGTAATACTATGTTACAACAAAGACTGAATCACCTAATGGTACTTCACGTTCACAAGGAGCGCACTGATTCACTCAATCTCAAAGAGGTTGCCAATCAATTTATAAGTAATTCTGAACATAGAGAGAGACTATTTGGAAAGTATCAATAACTGTTAATAAATAGTGTGATGTCTATAATACTATGTCTAGACTACTCAATATGGTATTGATTTTCAGTTTTTGCGTTTTTGCACTCCATGTGATATCCCCCCCTAGCCTCATGCATCTTACAGTTACTTGGCGGCCAGGTGTACATTGGCCCTACCACTTAAAATTTGTGTGCTCCGTCACTGCTAGGACTGCACTTAGAGTGGGCAGACATGTGGTCTGGTGCAAGGCCAGGCAGTTCTCTGTCCTGTGTGAGGAGTGTGGAGGTCTAGTGAAACTATGTGCCCTGTGTGAGGAGTGTGGAGGTCTAGTCGAACTCTGTGCCCTGTGTGGGGAGTGTGGAGGTCTAGTACACAGTAGGCCATAACCATCTAAAACTAGCATTACATCATGATGATGTCACATGTTAATGCTGTAACTATCATCCAAGTCCTAATCCTAGCCATTCACCTGTAACTGTAACTCTAGCCATGGCCAAAGCCTAGTTATTGTCCAAGCCCTAACCATATTCTTCAGGTGGAGTAGACAATTCTTTTTTTTAATCCCTAAAAATATATTCTAATCTTTGTCCTTCACCATTCACTTACCTTCACTATTATACTAACTGCATTTCAAGCTTCAGCTCATTATTGTTAACCATTCATGAGTTACGATACTTTTAGCTGCCCACTTCATTACATACCTCTCCATACCTCTCCAGAAATGAATAAGTTGGATAGTACCAAAGTGTTAAACTTAAGACTTTGACCTCCATAGATTCTGCACACTTCACTGGATAGACTTGATCTAGAACTGAAAAGATAGGTCTCTCTGTGTGCTCCCTCTTGATACTAAAGCTGTTGCATAGGTATAGCTCCATAGATTCGGCACACTTCACTGTATGGACTTGATATATAGCTCAAAAGATAGGGCTCTCTGTGTGCTCTCTCTTGATACTAAAAACTTTTGCACAGGTACAAGCATCCCCAAGGTACAGGCAGTCAAAGTTGGGGCCTCAAAACTACCTGCCCAAGTTTTCTGATTTCTAGCTCGAGTGCAAGGCATTGAAATTAGCACCAGTGGCTCGATGAGCTTTCCATACAATAAGTGCTTGTCATTATTAGCTCAAACATAAGTAGGTGGTCAAGCACTTGGGCAAGTGTGGGTCCAGCCACTCTACAATATACTACATATCTACAGTGAAGTGTGTGCAATCTAGGAGCTGGCAAGTCATAATCACATTGTCATGTTTGTCAGTATACAGTTCTCTCTAATAGTCCACCTCCCTAATAGTCCAATCTCTATAATAGTCCATCCTGACTAACCCAACCCAATTTTGCTTTGGCTTTGATGTGTACAACTGTAAATTGCATGGCATGGTCGCACACACACACTGGTAATGCACACACTGGTAATTGCACACACACTGGTAATTGCACACACACTGGTAATTGCACACACACTGGTAATTGCACGCACACTGGTAATTGCACACACACTGGTAATTGCACACACACTGGTAATTGCACGCACACTGGTAATTGCACACACACTGGTAATTGCACACACACTGGTAATTGCACACACACTGGTAATTGCACACACACTGGTAATTGCACACACACTGGTAATTGCACACACACATGGTAATTGCACACACACTGGTAATTTCACACACACTGGTAATTGCACACACACTGGTAATTGCACGCACACTTGTAATTGCACGCACACTGGTAATTGCACGCACACTGGTAATTCCATGCACACTGGTAATTGCACACACACTGGTAATTGCACGCACACTGCTAATTGCACACACACTGGTAATTGAACACGCACATGGTAATTGCACGCACACTGGTAATTCCATGCACACTGGTAATTGCACACACACTGGTAATTGCAGACACACTGGTAATTGCACACACACTGCTAATTGCACACGCACTGGTAATTGCACACGCACTGGTAATTGCACACACACTGCTAATTGCACACACACTGGTAATTGCACACACACATGGTAATTGCACACACACTGGTAATTGCACACACACATGGTAATTGCACGCACACTGGTAATTGCACACACACTGGTAATTGCACACACACAGGTAATTGCACGCATACTGGTAATTGCACACACACATGGTAATTGCACACACACTGGTAATTGCACACACACATGGTAATTGCACGCACACTGGTAATTGCACACACACTGGTAATTGCACACACACTGGTAATTGCACACACACTGGTAATTGCACGCATACTGGTAATTGCACACACACATGGTAATTGCACACACACTGGTAATTGCACACACACTGGTAATTGCACACACTGGTAATTGCACGCACACTGGTAATTGCACACACACTGGTAATTGCACACACACCACACACACTGGTAATTGCACGCACACTGGTAATTGCACACACACTGGTAATTGCACGCACACTGGTAATTGCACACACACTGGTAATTGCACGCACACTGGTAATTGCATCATGCATGTGCAGCACATACTTGCAGCTGCACTCACAGTTTTTTTTAATGTAGAAAGAGCTGAAATTGTATTGCTAGAGCACTATGAGTCGGAGGCAGATGCCAGCTCATCTAAGGGAACTCCCTGGCAGTAGCTCCAGGAAGGGGAAGCAGCTAACACCAGCTCAACTTCTCAATGCGGTGACTAAATATGTATTAAGGACTGTGAATTCTCCAGACATGTTAGATTTCACAAACAGGTTTTGATAGGTTGGTTCAATTGATTGCGAGACACCACAAATATTAGAGATGGTGGCTGTTGGTGCTATTGCTAGAATGTTTGAATTTCTTATACCATGTACTTTAATTTCTTGGCGTAATTCTTCCCACTCTTGCAAAGAAGCCTAGAGTTGAGCTAACCCTGAAGAGGAAGTGTGAAATTATTGATGAGGCCAAAAAGCGAGGCTTTAAGCCTGACAGCATGGAGGACACTGAATAGGGTTAACCAAACACTCAACTAGCTGGGGTCAGTAAAAAAAAACATTAACAGGATACTTTGGAAAGCAAAGGACCTCAAGCAGAACTTTCTCAACTCACCTGCTGATCTCAAACGCAATAGCCCCACACAATATGGTGCAATTGAAGAGAGAGTGGTTGCCTTTGTTACTCTTCTTCGCAATAGGCCAAAGCCACTCCCAGTTTCATTAAGTATAATAAGGCTAAAGCTGAAGAAGTGGCTAAATCTCTAGGCGAAACCAAATTCAAAGTATCAAGTGGGTGGTGGGAGAAAGTCAGGAAGCGAAATGGCATTGGAAAGAGTGTTCGTTTGCATGGCGATGCTGGAGAAGTTGACCATGAGCAAATCAAAAGTAAAATTGATGAAATTAGAAAAGACCTTGAAAGTTATGACCCAGAAAACATCTACAATTAGGATGAAACAGGCCTATACTTCAAGCTCATTCCTCATTCCACTTATATAGCACGAAATGAAGAAAGAAGACAAGTTTGAGGAACAAAGGCACAGAAAGCGAACTCATTACTTGCACTAATGCCACAGGAGCTCACAAGATTCCTCTGGCAATGATTAGAAAGGCTGCTAGGCGTCGGTGCTTTCGTGTTCGTCAATCACCAATTCCATACAACAACCAATGAAATGCTATGGAACGATAGCAAGCTTACCAAGTGGTGGTTACGAGATGTCTTTCTTTCTCAAATAAGGAAGCAGACTTCAAGACAAGTTGTACTGTTGGCTGATAATTTTGGGTCTCATAACACAGATGACCCTGCATTGCAAGATCCACAAGTGAAATGGATTCTTCTACCACCTAACTGTACTGCTATCCACCTGCCCATGGACCAGGGCATCATTGCTGCACTGAAAGCCAACTATAAGAGCAAGCTTCTTCACATCATGGTCAAGATTATGATCAGCTACGACAGCTTGTGGCAGCTCTAACAGCAGGTGTGCGAGGTATAGACCATGCTTATCCACCCAATCTTCTTGATGCAGGAACACTTGCACATCAAGCATGGGATTCCCTGACTCTGGCTACGTTAGCTAATTGCTGGCTTAAGGCTGATATTCTTCCTCCGCTGCATACTGCTCAGCTTCACCAAAACACTGGAAGATACCATCAGCAATGTACTTCATCAGCTATTAAAGATCTCTGCACTTTGTTCAAGAGCACTACACTTCAGTCATTCGATGAGACTGTTTCAAGCACTGACTTACAGCCAACTGAACAACACATGCTTGGAGATCTTCAATCTTTGTGTGTGCAATCTAATGAAGACCCTGGAAGAATGGTTCACCATCGAAGACAGCGAGATTGTGCGACTGAATGAAATAGAAATAGTCGTAGAAGAAGAGCAGCAATGCATAAGCAATCAAGAGTTCCACAGTGATCTTGAAAGTGCAAGTTGTAATTCACCAACTCGCTCCGAGACAGATATTGATGCCAATGACAGTGTCGGAGAGTCAAGTGAGGTGAATCGTAAAGACATTTTAAACTGCACTGATCTGGACGAAAGCTTGAAGATGGTTAAAAGTTTACTTCATCTGACTTCATCATTGCAAGAAGATGACACTAACAAGTATGCTTACAAACATTTATCGTAAATGCCTGGAACTGAAAAAAGAAAAAGTTGAATTAAACTCCAGGCAGATTGTTATTAGAGATTTTTTTCCCAAGTACTATGTACACTGAGCAACCTATGGACCAATAATAATAAAATTAAAGTTTAATTATGTGCTTTTATAGCATTTTATCTGGTAGTCCATTCTCCCTAATAGTCCACCTTGAGACCACTTTCCCAATGGTGGACTATTAGAGAGAACAGACTGTATATCATTTAGACCTCTCCCTCTTCACATGAACATAAGCATATAATCTGCTGGCCCCATCTGTAGTGTTTGTGCAGCTCTACCAGTCCCAGTGCTTATAACCACTCAAGACTTGATCTGGCAAGTAGCTACTAGCAAGAGGTGAGGGCTGGCTCCACTTCGCATGGCAGTCTGCAGCTCCAATAGATGACCATGTAGGGCCAAACTAAACTGCCATCAGCAAGCACTCTACACTGGCTGCAGGTGGAACAGCAATCACTAGCACAGCATGGATGTGTGCAAAGATATGCACTTTCATGGTAGCCCACGATTTTCAGGTTGAGTGCACCAATAGCTACTGCCCCATACAACCTGTGAACACACACACACACACACTCACACACAAGAAGCTCTTGATGGAGTATGCAGCGATTGATTCATGTCTCCTGCTCCACTGCTCAATGTTGCATAGGTCTTGCTAGTGTAAAGATGAGGTCATCATGAATTATAGAGCCACAGGGAGCTGGTGTGGATGTCTCCGAAAGCACACAGGGTTACACTGGAATGTGTTATGTAACAATATACATAGTTGTGTTGGGACACAAGTGGAGCCCACACACCCTCTACATATCTCTAACACATGCACACATGCGTGCACACACAGACACACACACACCACTTGAAGCATGGCCTTTAGTGAATAATTAAAACATTCACATAGTAGAGTAGCTTCCTCTAGTAATTTGTACTAGTACATGTATTTCAATTATCAAGCCTTCCAAATTAGAAGCTACATAGACATTCAGGTTTTGAGGGCCCCAACTTTGACTGTCTGTAACTTTAGCATGGCTATACCTATGCAACCGTTTTTTGAATCAAGAGAGAGCACACAGAGAGACCTATCTTTTGAGCTATATATCAAGTCCATACAGTGAAATGTGCAGAATCTATGGAGCTAAACATTTTTATTATCAAGAGAGAGCACATAGATTCTGCACACTGAGGTCAGCATAAAGGACGTGCTAATTAGTGTAGACCTATCACAAACTATGAAAGGATTATTCACTAGACACACCCACCATGCCCTCACGAGAAGATTATTCACTAGACACTCCCACCATGCCCTCAGTATTCACAAGACAAACCCACCATGCCATCACTACAAGATTATTCACTAGACACACCCATCATGCCCTCACTAGAAGATTATTCACTAGACACACCCATCATGCCCTCACAAGAAGATTATTCACTAGGCACACCCACCATGCCCTCACTAGTAGATTATTCACTAGACACACCCATCATACCCTCACTAGAAGATTACTCACTGGTCACACCCACTGTGACCTCATTAGAAGATTATTCACTAGACACACACACCATGCCCTCACTAGAAGATTATTCACTAGACACACCCACCATGCCCTCACTAGAAGATTATTCACTAGACACACCCATCATGCCCTCACTAGAAGATTATTCACTAGACACACCCACCATGCCCTCACTAGAAGATTATTCACTAGACACACTCATCATGCCCTCACTAGAAGATCATTCACTAGACACACCCACCATGCCCTCACTAGAAGATTATTCACTAGACACACCCATCATGTCTTCACTAGAAGAGTATTCACTAGACACACCCATCATGCCCTCACTAGAAGATTATTTACTAGACACACACCCACCATGCCATCACTAGAAGATTATTCACTAGACACACCCACCATGCCCTCACTAGAATATTATTCACTAAACACACCCTCCATGCCCACACTAGAATATTATTCACTAGACACACCCACCATGCCCTCACTAGAAGATTATTCACTAGACACACCCATCATGCCCTCACTAGAAGATTATTCACTAGACACACCCACCATGCCCTCACTAGAATATTATTCACTAAACACACCCACCATGCCCACACTAGAAGATTATTCACTAGACACACCCACCATGCCATCACTAGAAGATTATTCACTAGACACACCCACCATGCCCTCACTAGAATATTATTCACTAGACACACACATCCTGCACTCACTAGAAGGTTATTCACTAGACATACCCATCATGCCCTCACTAGAAGATTATTCACTAGACACACCCATCATGCCATCACTAGAAGATTATTCACTAGACACACACACCATGCCCTCACTAGAATATTATTCACTAGACACACCCATCATGCACTCACTAGAAGATTATTCACTAGACACACCAATCATGCCCTCACTAGAAGATTATTCACTAGACACACCCACCATGCCCTCACTAGAAGATTATTCACTAGACACACCCATCATGCCCTCCCTAGAAGATTATTCACTAGACACACCCATCATGCCCTCACTAGAAGATTATTCACAGGCCACACCCACCATGCCCTCACTAGAAGATTATTCACTAGACACACCTCCGCACATCAACAAGCACCTGAGCTTCCCACATGGAGCACACCATGCTCATGCATGCTTAATGATTCCATGCTGGAGCTGAGTCAGGTGAGGTGGACATCTTACAAGTGTGTGGAGTACTAGCATACCTGACCTCAGCATAAAGGATGTGCTAATTAGGTTATAATTATTAGTGTAGACCATTCACAAAGGCTTCTCTAGTCCACCACATGTTCTATGAGGCTGGCCTAGTGTGGACTCCCACACAACACTCCTGCAGCTGTTCCCACAGCCCTAGGAATGCCCAGGCACAAACAAAGAGGTGGCCATAGCTCTATGGGGACACACACTGGACCAACACCACACTGAGTGGAGGCAGGTTAAAGTAGGTGGCCATATCGCTATGGGGACACACTGGTCCAACACCACACTGGGTGGAGGCAGGTTGAAGTAGGTGGCCATAGCTCTATGGGGACACACACTGGACTAACACCACACTGGGTGGAGGCAGGTTGAAGTAGGTGGCCATAGCTCTATGGGGACACACACTGGACCAACACCACACTGGGTGGAGCCAGGTTGAAGTAGGTGGCCATAGTTCTATGGGGACACACACTGGACCAACACCACACTGGGTGGAGCCAGGTTGAAGTAGGTGGCCATAGCTCTATGGGGACACACACTGGACCAACACCACTGGATTAAAAATCTAAAAACATTAAATGCAGTGTATCATGCTCTTCACACTTGACCTCAAATTTCAGAGGGCAAGGGGAAATTCTGCATTATCTAGTTGCTTAGCAACCCACTGCTATCATCAACCTGCAGGTTACTAATGACATGTTAAATTCCCACACCCACTGATTCTGTATATACAATACATGTAGGATTATGTTTGTGGAGGCCGCCACATGTCTCTGTGGAGTGACAGAATGGACATGTCCTGGTGAGAGCCATCCTTCCTCTCCTTGAAGAAGGGTATTCTCAAGTCACTACAAGATATTAGGAATCAAGAATGGAGGATATACTTGCCCTTGTGGCGCCCTGGATTCGGGCATGCGTAGCAGCTGCTTTGATCATCGTGACTCAGACTATAATATAGATTAGGTATTCGATATGATGCTCACTCTGTCTGTTAAATTATTATTGTTTTAGTGTTCTGAATAAAAGATACCATTTGCTAGTTCAGTGACACTAGAGTGGTGACCCCGACGGGGTTTTTTAACACGCAACCTTAATGCCTCTTGCCGTCGAAGACGTTCAGGCTATTGCCCAAGCCCTTCAGGGGCTTGAGAGCAGACCAGCTGTCAATGCTGTGGCACTCAAGCTGCCCGCGTTCTGGTTGGCTCGCCCGGCTGTGTGGTTCTCGCAGGTTGAAGCTCAGTTCGCCACTCGTCAGCCCCCGATAGTGACCGACCTCACCAAGTACAACTACGTTGTGGCAGCCCTCGACAATGCCACAGCAGGTGAAGTTGAGGCCCTCATCCTATCTCCTCCAGCCGACGACCGTTACCTTGCCATCAGCACTCATCAAGGCCTTTGGCAAAACACAAGCTGGGAATTTAGACTCTGTCTGCAATATTGGCTGGGTCTCCCTATGGTTGAGGAGGGCGCACGGTGCTCCATCTGTCAGGTTGTTACAGATTCCTCTGGCGACCATCAAGTGGGTTGCGGGGGGCCCAGAAAGACAATGAGCTCCTCTCCCTCTCAGGCCTTGGTGACAGAAAGCCCTCTAGCCTCCTTCGACACATCCGTTCTCTCAATGCTGACCCGGAGACTCTACTGCGTGCTCTTTTCTTGGCCCAGCTCCTCATTGAAGTCCGACAGGTCCTCGCTGGTTCCTCCAATACAGACCTTGATGAGATGGCCACCGATGCTGACCGCATCATGGAGGCTTCCCGGACTACTTTGGGCCTCTCTGGAGTCTCTGGCCTCAAGAAAGCCAAGCATCCTACCTCTGGACCATCCACGATTGCGGCACTGTGCTTTTACCACACAAAGTTTGGTGAGGCAGCTCGAAAGTGTAATCGCAAGGGCTGTTCACTCAGCCATCTGATTCCTTCCACTACAGCCTCGGGAAACGACCAGGCCGACCACTAAAAATCTCCGCGGTCGGCCACAGGGAGAAAAATACCATGACAGTTTGGGACCGCCGCTCAGGCCGCACCTACCTAGTCGACTGCGGTGCCGATTTCTCTGTTTTCCCAGCCTCAACTGCCGATAAGGAGTCCCTCTCTCCAAGCGACCCACTTGTGGCCGCTAATGGCTCCCTCATTAGAACGTGGGGGAAAAGGAACATTTCTCTCCTCTTGGGACACGGTCGTTCCTTTGCACAGGAGTTCCACATTGCAGACGTCACCGAGCCCATTCTTGGAGCAGACTTTTTCATTGCCAATGACCTCGCCATTGATATGGCCAGACGCCGACTCATTGACATGGCCAATTTTACAGCGATCCCTACCAAGATCGTCTGCCAACAACTGTCTGTCTCCGGTATCCATGCACCCTCGGTCAATGCCTTTGACCGCATCATTAATGATTTCCCAGAGCTCCTCATCCCCCGCTTCAAGTCCACAGATGGGAACAAGCACGGGGTGGAGCATCACATCATTACAAATGGACTCCCACTCCATGCATGTGCCCGATGCCTTGATGCGGATAAGCTGGCCGTGGCCAAGTCTGAGTTCACCAAGATGGAGCAGCTTGGCATCATTCGTCGCTCAAGCTCACCTTGGGCCTCTCCATTACACATAGTTCCAAAGCCTGGTGGAGGTTGGCGGCCCTGTGGTGATTTCCGTCGCCTCAATGATGCTACAGTGGACGACCGCTACCCCCTTCCTCACATCCAGGACTTCAATGCCAGTCTGGCCGGCATGACAATATTTTCAAAAGTTGACCTTGTTCGAGGATACCACCAGATCCCAATGGCACCTGGAGATGTCCCTAAGACGGCGATCATCACACCTTTCGGCCTATGGGAGTTCCTGCGAATGCCATTTGGCCTCAAGAATGCTGCCCAGGCCTTCCAGAGGTTGATGGACGGCATCCTTCGTGGTATCCCATCTGTTTTCGTCTACCTCGACGATATCCTAGTAGCCAGTGCCAACTTCGCGGACCATGCCAACTGCCTGCGCCAGGTCTTCCAACTCCTCTCCTCCAATGGCTTGGTAGTCAACCGGGCTAAGAGCATTTTTGGGGTATCGGAGCTGACCTATCTCGGCCACTGTGTCAATGCCACCGGCATCTCACCACTGACTTCAAGGGTTGACGCCGTGCGCGAGTTCCCTGTCCCGGACTCTAAAGCCAGCCTCCAGCGTTTCCTCGGTATGATTAATTTCTACCATCGCTTCATGCCGCAACTGGCTAAGAAGCTCTACCCCCTGCATGAGGCAACAAAAGTAAAGGGGCAAAATATCACTTGGACTCCCGAATGCCAGCTCGCATTTGAATCTGCCAAGTCTGCCCTTGCTTCCGCCACGCTTCTTCATCATCCCCACCCCACAGCTCAAACCAGCATCACTGTGGATGCTTCTGATAGGGCTGTGGGTGGCCGGCTGGAGCAGTTTCAGGACGGGAGCTGGATTCCAATCGCCTTTTTCTCTCGCAAGCTATCCAACGCAGAAATAAAATATAGTGCCTTTGATCGTGAACTTCTAGCCATCTACCTCGCCATCAAGCACTTCCGTCACTTTGTTGAAGGGCGGGCCTTCACGATCTACACAGATCACAAGCCATTGACATTCGCCTTTGCTAGTGCTGCTGAGAGGTCACCGAGACAAACCCGCCATCTCTCCTTTATAGCTGAGTTCTCCACAGATGTGCATCACATCACAGGCAAGGAAAACGTTGTCGCTGACACTCTGTCCCGTGCCGGTCTCTCTGCCATAGCCTTACCTACGATCGACTACCGTCGCCTTGCCACTGATCAGGTGAATTCCAAGGAGATCGCTGCCTACAGGACTTCCATCACCAGTCTCAAATTCGCTGATGTCCCTTTCGGGGAATTCACTGTCCTCTGTGAGGTCTCCACAGGAAAAGACAGACCAGTAATCCCATCTGAGTGGACTAGGCGCATTTTTGAAGCCATTCACGGACTCTCTCATCCTGGATGCAAGCCAACACAACGAGCTGTCTCCTCTCGCTTCGTCTGGCATGGCCTCAAGCGTGACGTCCGCCGCTGGTGCCGGGAGTGTCATGCCTGCCAGTCCTCGAAGATTCAGTACCACACACATGCTCCTCTTGTCAAGAGAGACCCTCCTGACAGACGCTTCGGCAGCATCCATGTTGATATCGTTGGTCCCCTTCCAACCTCAGAGAACAAGACCTACCTCTTCACAATCATTGACCGGTTTACCCGCTGGCCCAAAGTCATACCAATGGAGGATTCTACCACAGAATCGTGTGCCAAAGCCATCATCCGCCATTGGATTGCACGGTTTGGTGTCCCTGAGAACCTCACCTCGGACCGTGGACCGCAGTTTACTTCCCACCTCTGGGCGGCTCTTAACAAGCTGCTCGGAATCTCTGCATCCACCACCACAGCTTACCACCCTCAGGCCAACGGGATGGTGGAGCGCCTTCATCGGCAACTCAAGGCATCGCTGAAGGCCCGCCTCTCTGGACCAAACTGGATGGACGAGCTTCCCCTAGTTCTCCTTGGCATCAGAACGGCTTGGAAGGAAGATGTTGGGTGTTCTTCAGCCGACCTTGTCTATGGCATGGGGTTGCATGTACCTGGAGAATTTTTCCCTTCTGCGGCTGGACCGCTGAGCTTTCCCCCTCCAACTGAGTTCCTCCGCAATCTTCAGGACACGATGCGTTCTGCCGTGCCCCCACCTCCCAAATTCCATGGTGAATGCCCGACCTACATACCACACAACTTAGCTGCAACAGGATTCGTCTATGTCCGTCAGGATGCCCATCGTGGTCCATTGCAACGTCCCTACAATGGCCCTTTCAAGATCCTCGAGACAGCTGGGAAGCACTTCATCCTTGATGTGAACGGGCGCCGGGATGCTGTGTCCATTGATCGTCTAAAGGTCGCCTATGGTCACAGGACCTCACCAGCTCCATCAACACTACCTCAAACACACCTGTTCCACCTACACCACCTACTACTTCTCCTCCCTCAACGGATGTCAGGACGCCACTGCCTACCTCAAGCTTTGGCAGGCCCATCAAGGTCCCACTTCGTTTTCGCTAGGCCTCTAACATTCCATACTCTTCCACTGGGGGGGGGGGGTTCTGTGGCGCCCTGGATTCGGGCATGCGTAGCAGCTGCTTTGATCATCGTGACTCAGACTATAATATAGATTAGGTATTCGATATGATGCTCACTCTGTCTGTTAAATTATTATTGTTTTAGTGTTCTGAATAAAAGATACCATTTGCTAGTTTAGTGACACTAAACCCTAATCCCATTCACCTGTAACTTTAGCCATTGCCCTATCCCTAAGCCAATCTCTTGCCCCTGACTCTCCAAGCCCTAACCCTAGTCATTATCCAAGCCCTAACCTTAGTAATTGTCCAAGCCTTAACGCAAAAATTGAAATTGGTACGAGTGGCTAGAGGAAGCCCTAGAGCATTCAATCACCTTTTTCATTAGGCGTTAACATTTTAGTACGTGGTCAAGCGCTCCTGGTGGAAAATTTATTATGTTGAAAATCGTTTTAATCAATTTTCCACAAAAACGCTTAATGAAAAAGGTGATTGCATGTTCTAGGGCTTCCTCTAGCCACTCGTACCAACTTCAATTTTTTGCACTTAGCAATCTGGAGTTATTCTGGACAAGGTTTTTGGGATGCAGGTTTTTGAGGTCCCTCCACTTTAGGGTCTAGTAACTTGCCTATAGTTATACCTATGAAACATATTTTAGTATCACAAGAGAGTACACAGAGGGACCTATCTTTTGAGCTATATATCAAGTCCATAGCATGAAGTTTGCAGAATCTACGGAGCTCTAAAGTTGTAACCACAAGTAAAAAACAAAAGTAAAAAATGCAATCGTCCCCCACTTCATGGTGGCCCACGGTTTTCAGGGTGAGTGCCCCAATAGCTACTGCCCCATACAACCAGTGAACACACACACTTACACACACACACACACTCACACAAGAAGCTCATGATGGAGGATGCAGCCATTGATTCATGTCTCCTGTTCCACTGCATAAGTCAGTGTAGAGATGAGGTCATCATGACCACAGGGAGTTGGTGTGGGTGTCTCCTCAAGCACACAGGGTTGGCCTGGAATGTGATATGTAACAATATACATAGTTGAGTTGGGACACCAGTGGAGCCCACACACCCTCTACATATCTCTAACACATCTCTAACACATGCACGCATGCGTGCAAACACACACACCACCTGGAGCATGGCCATTAGCGCCCAATAAAAAAACTGACATGTTAGAGTAGCTTCCTCTAGTAATTAATACTACATGTATTTCAATTATCAAGCGCTTCCAAATTAGGAACTACATAGACATTAGGTTTTGAGGGTCCCCAACTTTGACTGCCTGTAACTTTAGCATTGCTATACCTATGCAACAGTTCGTATCAAGAGAGAGCACAGAGAGAGACCTATCTTTTGAGCTATATATCAAGTCCATAGAGTGAAGTGTGCAGAATTTATGGAGCTATACCTATGCAATATTTTTAGTATCAAGAGAGAGCACACAGAGAGACCTATCTTATGAGCTATGTATCAAGTGCATACAGTGAAGTGTACAGAATCTATGGAGCTATATCTATGCAACATTTTTAGTATCAAGAGAGAGCACACAGAGAGACCTATCTTTTGAGCTATATATCAAGAAAGAGCACACAGAGAGACCTATCTTTTGAGCTGCTATATATCAAGAGAGAGCCACAGAGATACCTATCTTTTGAGCTATACATCAAGTCCATACAGTGAAGTGTGCAGAATCTATGGAGCTATACCTATGCAACAGTATTTAGTATCAAGAGAGAGCACACAGAGAGACCTATCTTTTGACTATGCATCTAACCAGGTCATAGAGCAAAGCTGAAGAATGTTTGCAGCTCTAAACTCAGAACCTTAATATTCAAGAACTTAAAATGATAGTTCCACCCCCCTCCCCCTATCGCAAATGAAATTTTAAGACAAACCCCTTCAAATTGGTTCATATTTGGTGTATGGGTAACTGAAGCTGTAAAAGGTATTTTGGTGGCCAACATTTTTTTGATGAACATATGTCCCTAACTGGTGGGCCAAATTTATTGATATTTGGTGTCTGTGGAAAGTTATTTCATGTGGAATTAAAATATGACATCAAACTTTATGTAGGAGCATTTGACCTTGCTTTGACCTGTGGATCACATGACCTTAAAAATATGACATCATACTTTATGTAGGAGCATTTGACCATTGCTTTGACCTTGTGGATCACCTGACCTTAATTAAAATATGACATCATACTTTATGTAGGAGCATTTGACCTTGCTTTGACCTTGTGGATCACATGACCTTAATTAAAATATACCATCATACTTTATGTAGGAGCATTTGACCATTGCTTTGACCTTGTGGATCAATTAAAATATGACATCATACTTTATGTAGGAACATTTGACCTTGCTTTGACCTTGTGGATCACATGACCTTAATTAAAATATGACATCATACTTCATTGCTTTGACCTTGTGGATCACCTGACCTTAATTAAAATATGACATCATACTTTATGTAGGACTGTTGCTTTGACCTTGTGGATCACGTGACCTTAAATAAAATATGACATCATACTTTATGTAGGAGCATTTGACTGTTGCTTTGACCTTGTGGATCAAGTGACCTTAATTAAAATATGACATCATACTTCATGTAGGATCATGCTATGACCTTATGGATCACATGACTTTATGTAGGAGCATTTGACCTGTGCTTTGACCTTGTGGATCACGTGACCTCAATTAAAATATGACATCATTCTTTATGTACAGGAGCATTTGACCATTGCTTTGACCTTGTGGATCACGTGACCTTAAATAAAATATGACATCATACCTCATGTAGGATCATTTGACCTTGCTTTGACCTTGTGGATCACATGACCTTAATTAAAATATGACATCATACTTCATTGCTTTGACCTTGTGGATCACCTGACCTTAATTAAAATATGACATCATACTTTATGTAGGACTGTTGCTTTGACCTTGTGGATCACGTGACCTTAAATAAAATATGACATCATACTTTATGTAGGAGCATTTGACTGTTGCTTTGACCTTGTGGATCAAGTGACCTTAATTAAAATATGACATCATACTTCATGTAGGATCATGCTATGACCTTATGGATCACATGACTTTATGTAGGAGCATTTGACCTGTGCTTTGACCTTGTGGATCACGTGACCTCAATTAAAATATGACATCATACTTTATGTACAGGAGCATTTGACCTTTGCTTTGACCTTGTGGATCACATGACCTTGAGATGAACTGAAAATTATGCCCCAACATGTTCCCTACAAAATTTCAAAAACTTGTGTGGACGTGCATATAATATTTTGGTTTGCTCTCCAGCTCTTGTCTAAGTACAACAGGCTCCCCTGAGGGGGGGACAGTAGAAATTCTTGTGGTTAAAAAATCGCTATAAACTTCATTAATGCTCAAAGACTTTAGTGCCACAAGGTGGCCCATTCTGTGTGCCCTCCAGTGATTCATGTCACAGACACACACACACACTCTCTCTCTCCTGCTCTATTACATGTAAGTCGTCCAAGTCATTCTCCAAGCGCTAACCATAGCTATAATACAGGTCCTGATACTAGCTATAATACAGGTCCTAATATATACTAGTTATAATACAGGTCCTAATACTAGTTATAATACAAGTCCTAATACTAATTATAATACAAGCCCTAATACTAGTTATAATACAAGTCCTAATACTAGTTATAATACAAGTCCTAATACTATACAAGTCCTAATACTAGTTATAATACAAGTCCTAATACTAGTTATAATACAAGTCCTAATACTAGTTATAATACAAGTCCTAATACTATACAAGTCCTAATACTAGTTATAATACAAGTCCTAATACTAATTATAATACAAGCCCTAATACTAGTTATAATACAAGTCCTAATACTAGTTATAATACAAGTCCTAATACTATACAAGTCCTAATACTAGTTATAATACAAGTCCTAATACTAGTTATAATACAAGTCCTAATACTAGTTATAATACAAGTCCTAATACTAGTTATAATACAAGTCCTAATACTTGCTATAATACAGGTCCTAATACTAGTTATAATACAGGTCCTAATACTAGTTATAATACAAGTCCTAATACTAATTATAATACAAGTCCTAATACTAGTTATAATACAAGTCCTAATACTAGTTATAATACAAGTCCTAATACTAGTTATAATACAAGTCCTAATACTAGTTATAATACAAGTCCTGATACTAGTTATAATACAAGTCCTAATAATAGTTATAACAAGTCCTAATACTAGTTATAATACAGGTCCAAATACTAGTTATAATACAAGTCCTAATAATAGTTATAATACAGGTCCTAATACTAGTTATAATACAAGTCCTAATACTAATTATAATACAAGTCCTAATACTAGTTATAATACAAGTCCTAATACTAGTTATAATACAAGTCCTAATACTAGTTATAATACAAGTCCTAATACTAGTTATAATACAAGTCCTGATACTAGTTATAATACAAGTCCTAATAATAGTTATAACAAGTCCTAATACTAGTTATACAGGTCCAAATACTAGTTATAATACAAGTCCTAATACTAGTTATAATACAGGTCCTAATATACTAGTTATAATACAAGTCCTAATACTAATTATAATACAAGTCCTAATACTAGTTATAATACAAGTCCTAATACTAGTTATAATACAAATCCTAATACTAGTTATAATACAAGTCCTAATACTAGTTATAATACAGGTCCTAATACTAGTTATAATACAAGTCCTAATACTAGTTATAAACCTAATACTAGTTATAATACAAGTCCTAATACTAGTTATAATATACTAGTTATAATACAAGTCCTAATACTAGTTATAATACAGGTCCTAATACTAGTTATAATACAAATCCTAATACTAGTTATAATACAAGTCCTAATACTATACAAGTCCTAATACTATACAAGTCCTAATACTAGTTATAATACAAGTCCTAATACTAGTTATAACAAGTCCTAATACTAGTTATAATACAAGTCCTAATACTAGTTATAATACAAGTCCTAATACTAGTTATAATACAGGTCCTAATACTAGTTATAATACAAGTCCTGATACTAGTTATAATACAAGTCCTAATAATAGTTATAATACAAGTCCTAATAATAGTTATAATACAAGTCCTAATACTACAAGTCCTAATAATAGCAGGGGCATATTTAGGGGGGTTCCCAGTTGAACTGATTGCAGCCTTGGTGAATGGATAAGAGAGAAAATTCTACAGGAGATTAGGCTAGCAAAGTACTTTTCTGTGTGTGCTGACGAGGCTGCTGATGCACCTACAGTAATAAAGAGAAGCCTCCTCTAGTCCTGCGATATGTTGACTCGGAAAAAGTGGCGAGAGAAGAGTTTGTTGAATTTATTCTTTATAAAGATGACACCACTGGAGTAACTGTTTCTAACCATCCTAAATGCAATACAAAATTATGCCTGACCCAAATAATTTACGTGGGCAGGGCTATGGTGCCTGGCAAGTATCATGGGGTTGCGCTCTAATCGAGAAACAATATCCAAAAGCAGTCTATGTTCACTGTGCAGCTCATACACTGAATCTTTGTGTTGTGGCAGCATGTAACATCCAAGCTATTCGAAATATGCAAGCAACTCTTGTGGAGCTATATATGCCTTTTCTTTAGGTTTTCTCCCAAGAGGGAAGCAGAACTAGAAAAACGGATCAGTGAACTTCCACTGAGAACAACTAACAGACAGAAACTGGTAAGCCTTTGCAAGACCCATTGGGTAGCTAGAATAGAGGCCTTTGAAGTCTTTTCGAAGATTGTACCAGCTGTTATTAGTACCTTGGAGACAATCAGTATTGAAGATGGGTGGAACATAGAGTCTGCTCAGAAAGATGCATCACTTTTAACAGCTACAACTCAGTTTGAGTTTCTTATGGCATTTGAGGTGGTGTACATGGCCTAGGCTACATAAAAGGCTTAACACTGTCCCTACAGAGCCGTTTGCAAGATATTTGCAATGCTTATACTGAGGTAAATTTAGTCGAGACTACTTTACATGAAGTTCGTGACAGCATTGATTCTCATCACAAGAAATGGTTTGATTCTGCAGTCACTCTAGCACAAAAAATCAATGCATCACAGCCATCTCTTCCACGTCGATGTGCAAGGCAAACAAGTAGAAGCAATGTACCTGCCGACTCTGGAAGATTATTACAGAAGATCTATTTCTGTTCCATTTCTGGATGAGATGATATCACATATTCACACTCATTTTTCTGAAACACAAAAGAAAGCAGTACGAGTTTTGAGCATAGTTCCATGGCCAATGCAGTCACTCAGAGTGAGTCTAATTTGATAAAGGAACTTTTGGATTTCTATGAAGATGATATGCCAAGTCCTTCGTCTTTTGAACAGGAACTCCATTTGTGGAGATCTAAATGGAGGAGTTTCTCATCAGAATTACCCAAAACTCCATCCCAGGTCTTGAACTGTGCAAATGAGAGCATGTTTCCGAATATTTACTGCTTACTCTGTATTGTTTGTACTCTACCAGTAACCAGCTGTGAATGTGAACGTAGTGTCAGTGTACTTAGAAGACTAAAAACCTACTTGCGTACTACTATGGGGCAGCAAAGGTTATCAGGACTGGCACTGATGCACATCCTCTATGGCTTAAACTTTGACCTAGCTTAAACTTTGACCTAGATGCTATTCTTAACATTTTTGCTCGTCAACACCCTTGAAGAATGTTACTCCAGGACATTTTGAGTCATTAACGCAACAGTAATTATCATTTCTGTAATTGTATGTTCTATAAACTATTGTGGTGCACTGTCAGATGAAAGTGGGTGTGGCCAGGTAATTTTTTAATACAAGCTTCACATGCATGAGATGGAAACCACTCCCCTTTAAATTCCTAGATACGTCCCTGGCTAGTCATTGTCCAAGCACTAACCCTAGTCATTGTCCAAGCACTAACCCTAGTCATTGTCCAAGCACTAACCCTAGTCATTGTCCAAGCACTAACCCTAGTCATTGTCCAAGCCCTAACCCTAGTCATTGTCCAAGCACTAACCCTAGTCATTGTCCAAGCACTAACCCAGTCATTGTCCAGGCCCTAACCCTAGTTATTGTTCAAGCACTAACCCAGTCATTATCCAAGCCCTTACCCTAGTCATTGTCCAAGCCCTAACCCTAGTCATTGTCCAAGCCCTAACCCTAGTCATTATCCAAGCCCTAACCCTAGTCATTGTCCAGGCCCTAACCCTAGTTATTGTTCAAGCACTAACCCAGTCATTATCCAAGCCCTTACCCTAGTCATTGTCCAAGCCCTAACCCTAGTCATTGTCCAAGCGCTAACCATAGTCATGGTCCAAGCCCTAACCCTTGCCCAAGCCCTAACCCTAGTCATGGTCCAGGGTGGAATAGACGACTTATTCTAATCTTTTTCCTTCACCATTCACTACCTTCACTATTATACTAACTGCATTTCAAGCTTCAGCTCATTATTGTCAACCATTCTTGAGTCATAACATTTTTAGCCGCACACTTCATTGCAAGACATGAATAAGTGGGATAGTACCAAAGTGTTAAACAACTGTGGTTACCACTTTTGACCTCATAGATTCTGCACACTTCTCTGTATGGACTTGATGTATAGCTCAAAAGATAGGACCTCATAGATTCTGCACACTTCTCTGTATGGACTTGATGTATAGCTCAAAAGATAGGTCTCTCTGTGTGCTCTCTCTTGATACTAAAAACTGTTGCATAGGTATAGCTCCATAGATTCTGCACACTTCTCTGTAAGGACTTGGTGTATAGCTCAAAAGATAGGTCTCTCTGTGTGCTCTCTCTTGATACTAAAAACTGTTGCACAGGTACAAGCATCCCCAAGGTACAGGCAGTCAAAGTTGGGGCCTCAAAACCACCTGCCCCATTTCTAGCAGCTAATTGGAGAGTGCAAGGCATTGAAATTAGCACCTGAGGCTCTCCCATACAATAAGTGCTTGTCATTATTAGTTAAAACATAAGTAGGTGGTCAAGCACTTGGGCAAGTGTGGGTGGCTGGAACATCAACAATTTTCCAGCATATCTACAGTGAAGTGTGTGCAATCTAGGAGCTGGCAAGTCATAACCACATGGTCATGTTTGTCAGTACATACAGTTCTTTCTAATAGTCCACCTCCCTAATAGTCCAATCTCTATAATAGTCAACCCTGACTGACCCGACCCACTTGTGCTTTGGCTTTGGTACAACTGTAAATTGCATGGCATGGTCACACACACACACTGGTAATTGCACACACACTGGTAATTGCAAGCACACTGGTAATTGCACACACACTGGTAATTGCACACACACTGGTAATTGCACGCACACTGGTAATTGCACACACACTGTTAATTGCACACACACTGGTAATTGCACACACACTGGTAATTGCACACACACTGGTAATTGCACACGCACTGGTAATTGCACGCGCACTGGTAATTGCACGCACACTGGTAATTGCACACACACTGGTAATTGCACACACACTGGTAATTGCACACACACTGGTAATTGCACACACACTGGTAATTGCACGCACACTGGTAATTGCACACACATGGTAATTGCACACACACACTCTGGTAATTGCATCATGCATGTGCAGCACATACTTGCAGCTGCACTCACAGTTTTTTTTAATGTTGAAAGAGCTGAAATTGTATTGCTAGAGCACTATGAGTCAGAGGCAGATGCCAGCTCATCTAAGGGAACTCCCTCGCAGTAGCTCCAGGAAGGGGAAGCAGCTAACACCAGCTCAACTTCTTGCAAAGAAGCCTAGAGTTGAGCTAACCCTGAAGAGGAAGTGTGAAATTATTGATGAGGCCAAAAAGCGAGGCTTTAAGCCTGACAGCATGGAGGACACTGAATAGGGTTAACCAAACACTCAACTAGCTGGGGTCAGTAAAAAAAAACATTAACAGGATACTTTGGAAAGCAAAGGACCTCAAGCAGAACTTTCTCAACTCACCTGCTGATCTCAAACGCAATAGCCCCACACAATATGGTGCAATTGAAGAGAGAGTGGTTGCCTTTGTTACTCTTCTTCGCAATAGGCCAAAGCCACTCCCAGTTTCATTAAGTATAATAAGGCTAAAGCTGAAGAAGTGGCTAAATCTCTAGGCGAAACCAAATTCAAAGTATCAAGTGGGTGGTGGGAGAAAGTCAGGAAGCGAAATGGCATTGGAAAGAGTGTTCGTTTGCATGGCGATGCTGGAGAAGTTGACCATGAGCAAATCAAAAGTAAAATTGATGAAATTAGAAAGGACCTTGAAAGTTATGACCCAGAAAACATCTACAATTAAGGATGAAACAGGCCTGTACTTCAAGCTCATTCCTCATTCCACTTATATAGCACGAAATGAAGAAAGAAGACAAGTTTGAGGAACAAAGGCACAGAAAGCGAAAGATCGAGTCACACTCATTACTTGCACTAATGCCACAGGAGCTCACAAGATTCCTCTGGCAATGATTGGAAAGGCTGCTAAGCAATATTCTAGAACACAAAATGATATTGCCCCCAAATCTGAGTCAACTCATAAAGGATGTGGTAATAGCAACTACACTGGCCCTAGCCATTACCCTGGCCCTGACACTAGCAAATGCACTGGCCCTAGTCATTACCCTGGCCTTAACACTAGCAACTGCACTGGCCTTAGCCATTACCCTGGCCCTAACACTAGCAACTGAACTGCCGGACCTAGTCTTTACCTAGGCCCTAATGCTAGCAACTGCACTGGCCCTAGCCATTACCCTGGCCCTAAGACTAGCAACTGCACTGGCCCTAGTCATTACCCTGGCCCTAACACTAGCAACTGCACTGGCCCTAGTCATTACCCTGGCCCTAAACACTAGCAACTGCACTGGCCCTAGCCATTACCCTGGCCCTAACACTTGCAACTGCACTGGCCCTAGCCATTACCCTGGCCCTAGCCATTACCCTGGCCCTAACACTAGCAACTGCACTTGCCATATCCATTACCCTGGCCCTAACACTAGCAACTGCACTGGCCCTAGCCATTACCCTGGCCCTAACACTAGCAACTGCACTGGCCCTAGTCATTACCCTGACCCTAACACTAGCAACTACACTGGCCTTAGCCATTACCCTGGCCCTAACACTAGCAACTGAACTGCCAGACCTAGTCATTACCTAGGCCCTAATGCTAGCAACTGCACTGGCCCTAGCCATTACTCTGGCCCTAACACTAGCAACTGAACTGGCCCTAGCCATTACCCTGGCCCTAGCCATTACCCTGGCCCTAACACTAGCAACTGCACTGGCCCTAGCCATTACCCTGGCCCTAACACTAGCAACTGCACTGGCCCTAGCCATTACCCTGGCCCTAACACTAGCAACTGCACTGGCCCTAGCCATTACCCTGGCCCTAACACTAGCAAATGCACTGGCCCTAGTCATTACCCTGACCCTAACACTAGCAACTACACTGGCCTTAGCCATTACCCTGGCCCTAACACTAGCAACTGAACTGCCGGACCTAGTCATTACCTAGGCCCTAATGCTAGCAACTGCACTGGCCCTAGCCATTACCCTGGCCCTAACACTAGCACATGCTCACGTGTGTAGCATATCTGCGCATCAACCAGCACCTGAGCTCCCCACATGGAGCACACCATGCTCACGCATGCTCAATGATGCTCTAGAGTTGAGTCAGTTGAGGTGGACATCTTACAAGTGTGGAGTACTAGCATACCTGACCACAGTATAAAGGATGTGCTAATTAGTAATATATGTATTAGTGTAGACCGACCACATGCCAACTTCTCTAGTAAACTCTATGACGCTGGCCCTCCAAGACAACACTCCAGCAGCAGTTCCTACAGCCCTAGGCACTGCCCTGGCACTAACAAGAAGGTGGAGCATAGCTCTATGGGGACCCACACTGGACCAACACCACACTGGGTGGAGGCAGGTTGAAGTAGCTCTATGGGGACACACACTGGACCAACACCACACTGGGTGGAGGCAGGTTGAAGTAGGTGGCCATTGCTCTATGGGGACACACACTGGACCAACACCACACTGGGTGGAGGCAGGTTGAAGTAGGTGGCCATAGCTGTATGGGGACACACACTGGACCAACACCACACTGGGTGGAGCCAGGTTGAAGTAGGTGGCCATAGGACACCAACACCACACTAGGTGGAAAATTGATTAGGTTGAAAATCATTGTAATCAATTTTCCACTGGTGGGCTGACCACAGAATTTTAATGCCTAATGAAAAAGGTGATTGCATGCTCTAGGGCTTCCTCTAGCCACTTGTACCAATTATTTTTTGCACCGAGTTATTCTGGACATGTTTGGGATGTAGGTCCCTCCACTTTAGGGTCTAGTAACTTTCCTATAGTTATACCTATGAAACATATTTTAGTATCAAAAGAGAGCACACAGAGACCTATCTTTTGAGCTATTTATCAAGTCCATACCATGAAGTTTGCAGAATCTACAGAGCTCTAAAGTTATAACCACAAGTAATTTAAAAAAAGTAAAAAATGCAATCTCCCTTCATGGTGGCCCACGGTTTTCAGGGCGAGTGCCCCAATAGCTACTGCCCATACAACCAGTGAACACACACACACACTCACACAAGAAGCTCATAATGTGGGATTCTCACGATATGGGATTTGCTAGTGTAGAGATGAGGTCATCATGATTTATCTCTTACACCACGGCGTTTGTGACACAGCAATCCACCCCACGTATGCGGCACCCGTGACAAGCAATTTACCGCTGGCAGTGCGGCCTATGTGACATGATATTTGTTGTTGCATAGCTCCGTCGATTGTCTGTTTTATAGTCTGTACTTACTAGATAAGGTTGATGGGTTTATAATCAAACTTGGGGATGCATCACCATCTCCATGAATAACATAAAATTTAAAAAAAACAGGCTTCATGGTTCATTGCCAGATGCAAATAAGAAACATAGTGTGTATTTTTATCCAAACCAAACACAAATATGGATCTGCAGGCAGTATTGAAGGCTCTTTCTGATATTGAGAATGACTTTGAAAGTGACAGTGAACTGGATGATGTGGAAGAAATGAACTAGATGATATTGGAAGAAGATAAACTATATGATGTAGAATGGCCTGGAGGATGCGGTCCCTGAAGAAATGGAAGATGCTAATGGCAGCAGTAGTGTAGATGAGACTGATGGGGAAATGGATGTGGAAACTGGCCATACGAGTGGAAATTCTTCAAGTGGGCTTGTCAGGTGCAAAGAAGTTGACAACATTATGAGCCCAACCGAGCATTTGTAACAGAAACTCCTGGTTCAAATTTGCCAGATGATTATGTTGAGCCCAAGGATATTTCTTCACCTGTTCTTTGCAGACAAGGTTTTTGACCTAGTAGTGCGTGAAACAAATATTTATGCACAAATTCTGATCGTAAACAGGCCACTTACGGTTCGCTCAGGCTCCGTCTACTGTCAGACTTGCTCTGACCACCCACCTCTACATCCAGAAGAGTGCTTCAAAGAGTACCACACAGCCAAGATCCTGAAGAAACCAAGAGCAACACAGTGAACTCATGACTATATTGTTATTCAATGACTATATTGTTATTCAATTATCTTCTTATAAAACATTGTACTTGATCTAGCAAGGTATTCAAATGGATTTTTGCTGTTATTATTGCTGACAATCTTCGCTAGATAGCTATATAGCCAGGTAAGTTTTAGTACACAATGTAACAAAAATTGTTCCTACCAACCTAAATTGCCAATCCTATAGCTACCACACAGCATACAGACAAATCTAGCATACTTTGCATAGTCTAAGCAGCCGACTAACATACAAAAATAGCGTAGAAGCTACCATGACTAGTTTCCAAACAAAGGTATAACAATAGCGTCAATACGATGGGTTTTTTTAAACTGGCTATCGAATACTTACAGTTTGCTGAGATAACCAATGTTCCCTGGATGTGTCTCTGTTGTTTGGTCAATTTTGGAGTAGTAAATATGCCGTAGGAGCAACTAACAACAGACCGTTTCTTCCCCATGCGATCACAAGGTTTAAAAAAACAATGCCGCACCCAGACGATTGCTTCCGGTTTGAGTAGATACAAAAGCACAATTTCAAGTACATTTTGGGGGGAAGAGTTATATAGTTCCGTCCACCCAAGCAGGGAGCCGACTTGTCCACAGAGTGGAATTTCCTCTCCATAGTGTTTGTGTATAACGCAAGTACGATTATTGTGACGTTTTCAATTGACGCCGCACAGGATTGACGCCGCACAGGGAGCTGGTGTGGATGCCTCCTCAAGCACACAGGGTTGGCCTGGAATGTGATATGTAACAATATACATAGTTGTGTTGGGACACCCACACACCCTCTACATATCTCTAACACATGCACGCATGCGTACACACACACACCACCTGGAGCATGGCCATTAGCGCCCAATTAAAAAACTGACATGTTAGAGTAGCTTCCTCTAGTAATGAATACTACATGTATTTCAATTATCAAGCGTATGTCAATTATCAAGATTAGATGAGCTACATAGACATTCAGGTTTTGAGGACCCCCAACTTTGACTGCCTGTAACTTTAGCATGGTTATACCTATGCAATAGTTATTAGTATCAAGAGAGAGCACAGAGAGAGACCTATCTTTTGAGCTATATATGAAGTCCATACAGTGAAGTGTGCAGAATGTATGGAGCTATACCTATGCAACATTTTTAGTATCAAGAGAGAGCACACAGAGAGACCTATCTTTTGAGCTACATATCAAGTCCATGCAGTGAAGTGTGCAGAATCTATGGAGCTATACCTATGCAAAAAAATTAGTATCAAGAGAGAGCGCACAGAGAGACCTATCTTTTGAGCTATACATCAAGTCCATACAGTGAAGTGTGCAGAATCTATGGTGCTAAACATTTTTATTATCAAGAGAGAGCACATAGATTCTGCACACTGAGGTCAGCATAAAGGATGTGCTAATTAGTGTAGACCCATCACAGGATTATTCACTAGACACACCCACCATGCCTCACTAGAAGATTATTCACTAGACACACCCACCATGCCGTCACTAGAACAGTATTCACTGGACACACCCATCGTGCCCTCACTAGAAGATTATTCACTAGACACACCCATCATGCCCTCACTAGAAGATTATTCACTAGACACACCCATCATGCCCTCACTAGAAGATTATTCACAAGACACACCCATCATGCCCTCACTAGAAGATTATTCACTAGACACACCCATCATGTCCTCACTAGAAGATTATTCACAATACACACCCATCATGCCATCACTAGAAGATTATTCACTAGACACACCCATCATGCCCTCACTAGAAGATTATTCACTAGACACACCCACCATGCCCTCACTAGAAGAGTATTCACTAGACACACCCATCATGCCATCACTAGAAGATTATTCACTAGACACAACTATCATGCCCTCACTAGAAGATTATTCACTAGACACACCCATCATGCCCTCACTAGAAGATTATTCACTAGACACACCCATCATGCCCTCACTAGAAGATTATTCACTAGACACACCCATCATGCCCTCACTAGAAGATTATTCACTAGACACACCCATCATGCCCTCACTAGAAGATTATTCACTAGACACACCCACATGCGTAAGGCTAGAAGATTATTCACTAGACACAACCATCATGCCCTCACTAGAAGATTATTCACTAGACACAACCATCATGCCCACACTAGAAGATTATTCACTAGACACACCCATCATGCCCTCACTAGAAGATTATTCACTAGACACACACACCATGCCATCACTAGAAGATAATTCACTAGACACACCCATCATGTCCTTACTAGAAGATTATTCACTAGACACACCCAGCTAGAAGATTATTCACTAGACACACCCATTATGCCCTCACTAGTAG
Source organism: Cladorhizidae sp. MBARI D1340-BT2 (assembly GCA_028752905.1). Lineage (NCBI taxonomy): Eukaryota > Metazoa > Porifera > Demospongiae > Poecilosclerida > Cladorhizidae > Cladorhizidae sp. MBARI D1340-BT2. The sequence goes on from JAQNBH010000006.1 coordinate 48,840,228, forward strand.
ATTATTCACAGGACACACCCATCATGCCCTCACTAGTAGATTATTCACTAGACACACCCATCATGCTTTCACTAGAAGATTATTCACTAGACACACCCATCATGCTTTCACTAGAAGATTATTCACTAGACACACCCATCATGCCCTCACTAGAAGATTATTCACTAGACACACCCATCATGCCCTCACTAGAAGATTATTCACTAGACACACCCAGCTAGAAGATTATTCACTAGACACACCCATTATGCCCTCACTAGTAGATTATTCACAGGACACACCCATCATGCCCTCACTAGTAGATTATTCACTAGACACACCCATCATGCTTTCACTAGAAGATTATTCACTAGACACACCCATCATGCTTTCACTAGAAGATTATTCACTAGACATACCCATCATGCCCTCACTAGAAGATTATTCACTAGACACACCCATCATGCCCTCACTAGAAGATTATTCACTAGACACACCCATTATGCCCTCACTAGTAGATTATTCACAGGACACACCCATCATGCCCTCACTAGTAGATTATTCACTAGACACACCCATCATGCTTTCACTAGAAGATTATTCACATGTGATTACATTATTATTCTAAATTAGATTCCACAGAGTGCAATTAATATGATATTCTCCACCCACCCACCAAACACACCACACCTACTCACACACACACACACACACACACATACACAAGAAGCTCATGATGGAGTATGCAGCCATTGATTCATGTCACACGCGCACACAACACACACACACACAGACACACACAGTCTGTAACTCGTCATTTTCGAAGCACTAACATACCATATTCATGATCCTGTCCGTAAATCTAGTCATTGCATCTCGACATTAGTAACACATTGACTGACCACACCCCTTCTCCCAAGTCTGATATTTTGACATATTATAGTAACACAGAGCAATGTGCCCCTCCCACCGCATACATATATATATATATATATAGTAACACACAGAGCAATGTGCCCCTCCCACCCCATACATATTTATATATATATATATATAGTAACACACAGAGCAATGTGCCCCTCCCTCCCCATACATATATATATATAGTACCACACAGAGCAATGTGCCCTTCCCTCCCCATACGGACCTCCGCCTCAAGCAAAGTATGCCAGGGGGACGTGTGTAAAGTATTTCTGGTGTGTGCTCACCTGTCATATGTGGGCGTCTACATCACAGTATAGTCACACCAACTGATATGTATTATCACCTCCTCAATGCCTCTATGTGTGTGTGAACAAAATAACTGATCATAATGTCAAAGGTCAAGGGTCCAATTAGGTGGCATGAACATAACAATTTCCCAGTTGACCAGTAGCTAGGGACAAGGTGCAGGTCAAAGGTCAATGAGAAGGCCCCCCCCCCCCCTATTGGTGTGGTTAATCCCTAGCTGTATTGTTATTAAATGTAGTCATGAAGAATGTGCCCCTGTTGCAGGCAGCAAGGGTAGTCCCATCATGAATTCTCAGCATAAAGTCATGCTGCCAGTTTTCCCAGGCTCTCTCCATGTGTGCATATGAGAGGCAGGCGAGGTCCTAGAGGAGGCAACGCACCTACCTACACAAGCCACATTAGCCATCCTTTACCCGTATTAGATGAACTCCTTCACAGACCTGCTTCTTCACCAGAATTGTAGGAGAGCAGGCCATCACTAACCCAAGTAGCGTTAAGTTTCAGCTTGTGGCCCGTCCAACTGTCAGTGACAAATGACAATCACAATGAAAGTAACGACGCTAAGATCACACGGCTCCAGATTTCGGCGAGATACATAGGTACAGGCCTCTACGCACTTGGCTCACCTTCAGAGAGGTCATGCTAGTTGTGCTTCGTTTCCTACCCATCGCTTTAAACGTTGGTTCTGCGGTCCCGACGTGGACGACGTGGTCGTTCAGAATTTACGTGCGAAAGAGGTATACCTTCAGCAATCACGTTATATTGCCCTGTAAAATCATATATTATTATTATTGTTATTATTATTTATTTAGAGCAGCACAGAGTGCTAGCATAAGAGTGGCATGGTTCAGTCTTTCCTCTTAATTATGAAGAAAAAAATTCCTTTAAAAAAAAAATTTTTTTTCACCGGCCCCACTATTTCTGCGCTCGTAAATAATGCGCGGCGCTAAAATTTAGGTACGTGGTCCCTTTTTTTAATTTTTTTAAATAAAACTTGATATTAAACATAATTATTGTATTGGTATTGAGTTCATTGTATTTCACTGATGTAGTGATATTCGACCCTCACTCATGGCAAGGTCGATCGGTGATGTTTCATGAATGGGGTGGCCTGAGGTAGATCTAGCACCCCTGAGACAAGTGATGGTTGACCTCAGAAGAGAGAAGCTGAGAAGGACACGCAACCAGGCCATGACAGTGCTGTAGTGCTGATCTCTTTTTGCTGCAATTAGGGAGGCAAGCCTTTTGTAGGCTACTGTTGCAGACTTTGCCATTCCCCCAGAGGTTGAGAACACTAGGGGGGTGAATGAGCCAAATTCAACATCTCGTACTCTTTGTTCGTATTTCCTCCTTTTCTCTCTCTCTTGATTTTTGTAAGCTGCTCCTAACTGGAGTTGTCGGTAGCTGCGAGCGTTAGGGTTAAACACCTTCACATCAAAGAAAGCCTGCTGGTACCTATTCCCCCAGAATCCCTGTGCACTTACATCTAGCCGGGCTCCATCTTCTGTCAGGGTAGAAGCTAGGTCCATAGACTCTCCAGTGAGTGGCTGCAGTGGTGGTTCTACTCTGACATTGTGACATACCTCTGACATCAGTTTGGCAGTGATATCTCTTAGTTCATTGTGACGTATAGTCGGATAGCCTCCTGTCGGGCAGTTGAGAGCGTGATCAACGGTGAATGATCTGCCACATATGCAACTAGTTGGTAGTTGAGATGGGAGCCAGTTGTAGCGTAAACACAAGGCATCCCAGAACGATCCCTTGTGCAACGCAAACCCATGCTCGGTATTGCAGACAACCAGGATGATGCACCTTTCTCGCTTGCTAATTCCATGGATCGACGTAATGAATCTGTTAGTCTTGGTTTTAGATGGTCAGCTTTGGTCCCACCATTTTCTATTGCCCGTCAACAAGGACAATCCCACCTGCAGAAACAACACGCCACCTCTTCCAGAAACTCTCGGCAACGCCACACTTTGGGCGAACAGAGTCCCCATCAACCCCCCTGACGTCGGTGCCATAAGCACAGCAGATGTATATATTATATCGCAGCGATCGACTTCCGGGTGACAAGTGAACGCCGATCGCGGCATTTAAAAACTTGACTTATTAATTTAGTTATTTAGTTTAGTCTCTTTCAAGCGACTGGAGAGAAGAACTCCCTTCACCACCTCCTGCAGAGGCTTTCTGTTGTGGTGCAGAGAGGTAATGCAGTTTCGGTTGCAGGGACCACAGATCACTTGAATTTGGACTCTGATGACATTTTCTTTTAATTACAGTATTATAATTATAATAATTTTTTTTTTTTAATAATAATAAAATAAAATAAATAAATATAAATAAATAAATACAAATAAAAAAATAAAAATTTAAAAAAATTAATAATAATAATAATAATAATAATAATAATAATAATATTGATGATGATGATAATGCTGATGATGAAGACGACGACGACGACGACGACGACGACGACGACGACGACGACGACGACGACGACGATGATGATAATGATGATGATGATGATGATGATGATGATGATGATGATAATAATAATAATATTATTATATAATAATAAATAATAAATAATAAATAATAAATACTAAATAATAAATAATAATAAATAATAATAAATAATAATAAATAATAATAATAATAATAATAACATGCTCTGGCCTGCACCTGATTTAAACACTAGACCCCTCAACAATGTTGGCCCAACACTACAACTAGCATGCTCTTGCCTGCACCTGATCTAAACACTGGGCCCCTCAACAATGAAGGCCCAACACTACAACTAGCATGCTCTGGCCTGCACCTGATCGAAACACTGGGCCCCGGGCCCAACACTACAACTAGCATGCTCTGGCCTGCACCTGATCTAAACATTAGGCCCCTCAACAATGTGGTGTTTCATATAGCTGAATAGTCCTTACGCATATTCATTGTGTTACCACATGAGCATTCTGCTGACAGTGCGACATCCATTTTCTCCTCATGTTAGTTGTGTGTATTGTATGAATCTTATTCGATCGCTCTCTTCCTACTTGTGTGACAAACTTGGTATGTTGTAGCTTGATTAGTTATCTTGTGATGATGTATATTATTCTGCTTGTGTGCTTATAAAACAACTGTTCTTGAAATCATAAGTTGCCACAAATTTCACTCAAGTTTTGTGCTATGTCTGGCGAAGAAGACGAACGGAGTTCGCCGGTTTCTATTCCCTCTTCAGGTTCTGCTTCTTCACAAGTTCGTATTCCTCCTCCTCGCTTCGACTCCACTTCGGCATGTTCCTTCTCCGACTTTGCTCGAACTTGGCAAGCTTACATTCGGGTAGTGGAACCTCTCTTGGAGAAAAGACTAGACATACTTCTCCTGTGCGTTGACGACCAAGCTAGGCAATACTACTACGAAACTGAGAACGCGTCGACCTCTATGGAAGATGCTCTGGAATTCCTTCGTGCTCGTTTTGAAGGAGATCGTAATGCCCTAGCTGAACGTGTCTCACTAGCTAGGACTGCGCAGCAGCCTGGTCAGCTACTGCTGGATTATGCTTCCAGCATTCGACTGAATGCTCGCTACTGTGCTTATCCTGACAGCTACTACAATCAGGCCTTGAGAGATGTTTTTACTGCTAGTGTGCTCAACGAGACCATTAGACAAGCAATCTGCCGAGCTTATGGTTCAGCCACCAAGGCTGGCAAGTTATTCACATTGGAATCGGCCATTGAGGCGGCTACTATGGAGCAACAAGCACTTGATACTGCTGCTTCTCTATCTTGCACATCTGAGGTGGCATCCACAGTTACTGCTTCTGTGAATCATGCAGAACAGGGCCACATCACTGCTACATCTCGTGCCCGCTCTTGTAACTGGTGTGGACAAGGAAATCATCGTCCTTCTCAATGTCCTGCCCATGGTCAACAATGCAATAATTGTGGCAAATATGGTCATTTCTCTAAGGTATGTCGATCAAAGGCCTTGAAGACATCATCCACAGATGCATCGTTTTCAATATCTGCAGTGAAGCACAAGCATATCTCTCAGAGAAGGTTTATTCGCGGTCAACTGAACGGACACTGCTTGGAATTTTTGCTCGATTCAGGCAACGATATCTCACTCATTCATGTTAACATTGCCAGGCAGTTGAACATCTCATACAAGCCTGTTCGGAGGCGAGCTATGTCTGCCAATGGAGCAAACATAAACATTATAGGAATGGCTCAAGAAGTAGTGGAATTGGATGGTCAAATTATTCCTATCACCTTGTATATAGCTGCACAGCTAAGTGACCGTGCCATTCTTGGAGCCAACGAACTGGCTCAATTCTCAGCATTACTGTTGCATTACGGAGGCTCCAAGCCAACCCTACACGTGGCTACCACCCAGCTCGAAGTTGAAAAACCTGATTCACTGATGAACATTCCTGCGGCAATCTGCGATTACACTGAGCACTCCGGATGTTAAGCCTGTCCGAGTTCCTTCACACAAGCGGTCTCATATGGATGAACAATTTATCAAGCCAGAGATTGATTCACTTCTAAAAAAGAGGTTGATTCAACTTTCTAATTCTCCCTGGCGTGCACAATTACATGTGGTGCATGATGAAGTACAGAGAAAGGACCGCCTGGTTGTTGATTACTCAGGTACAGTAAACCCTCACACAATACCTGATGCATATCCATTACCACTCATTGAACCTCTGATTGATCGTGTCAGCTAGCACCAATATTTCAGTTCATTGGATTTGCAGTCTGCCTTTCATCAAATCCCTTTGGCCCCATCACAGCGGCAGTTGACAGCATTTGAAGGAGCAGGTCGCCTTTACGAATGGCCATTTGGACGGACAAACAGTGGAGCTGTTTTCTCGAGAGTATTGGGCGACCTAGTTGAAGACTCCTGGTTGTTTCCACTATTAGGATGATATTGTAATTGCCGGAGTTACAAAGGATGAACACGATGCAAATCTCTCCAGTTTCCTTCAGTTGGCTCGCTCTGCTGGCATTACCTTCAATACTTCCAAGAGCTCCTTTGGAAAAACCACACTCACATTCTTAGGTCATGAAATATCACAGAGAACAGTCAAACCTTCCCCCTCTCGGCTGCTTCCTATACTAAACTATGCCATGCCACAGAATGTTAAACAGCTTGAACGATTTCTTAGACTAGCCATTTACCACTCCAAATGGGTGTCAAACTTTGCTACCTTGGCTGCTCCTCTATTTGATGCTAAGGCCACCAAAGGTCCCTTTCCCTTACATGACGGTTGCAAGGAGGCTATAGATAAACTCAAACGAGAGATTGCAGCTGCAATATTAGATGTTCCTGATCCTGACAAACTACTCCGATTGGAAACAGATGCCTCAGGTAATTCCATTGCAGCTACATTGTCACAGGAGGGACGACCAATAGCATTCTTTAGTCATGTACTCACTCCACGTGAGAAAGCCTGGTCAGCTGTAGAATTGGAAGCCTACGCAGTAGTTGCTGCCTGTGACAAACTTCGCCATTTCTTGCTCGGGCGAGAGTTTGAGATTGTTGTCGACCAACAGGGAGTTAGCTTCCTTTTCAATGGTAAACCTAAGTCTGCCATTAAGAATGCCAAATTGGCTCGTTGGCGCCTACACATGCTTGATTATCGCTTCACAATCATCTATCGACCCGGGAAGCTTAATTGTGTTGCTGATGCCCTCACCCGCTGTTCTACGGTATCTACTCCAGCTTCTAACCATGAGACGATTAAGAAGCTGCATGAGTCTATGGGTCACCCCGGAGCTAGCCGGTTGCAGTCCTATCTGTTACCATATTTAGAAGTTTCCAAGAAGGAAGTATTGGAAGTGACTCATAGCTGTGGACTCTGTGCTGAGGTGAAACACAGGTTTTTCCGCCCTCCTCCTGGAAGATTAATCAGGGCTACATCAGCTTGGCAACGTATATCCATTGATTTTGTTGGACCAAAGGTTAGCAACACGACTAATCGATACCTGTTTACTGTCATTGATGAATACTCCAGATATCCATTCGCATTTCCTGTACCTGATCAATCCCTGCAAACAGTGATAAGATGTTTAACATCGTTATTCTACCTTTTTGGTACTCCTCAGAATGTACACAGCGACAGGGGAGGACAGTTTGAATCTCCTCTCTTCCTCAGATTCCTCGACTCCTTTGGTGTAACCAAGTCACGAACTACCAGCTACCACCCTCAGGGTAATGGTGAGGTCGAACGCATGCATGGAACATTGTGGAGGACAATTGTTTTGCGATTACGACAAGCTCGCATGCCGTTGAAAGCCTGGGAAAAACAATTGGCCCCCTCACTCAGCAATTTACGATCACTGGTGTGCAGAAGTACTGATAACACACCACATTTTCTCTTTTTGGGCTTCCCTAGACGATCACCATTCTTAGACCCTCCAAGTACATCTTCTGACAATGCATCTTCGCATCATGAGGATGCCGAATCTACAGTTCCTACTTGGATGCATGCTGGTGCAGAAGCCTTGCTGGGACGCACTGTGCATACAAAGGAAGAACCTTTGGTGGATCACGTAGTGATCAGTGAAGTCTTATCTCCTCATGTCATTCGAGTTCTTCACCCATCTGGTTTTTCTGAAACTGTATCATCTCGGCGCATAGCTCGTTGTCCCAGTTCTACTGATGCTGCACATAACATTGATCATGCTCCTTGTCCAAGTACTCTTGACGATGCACAGCATGCTCCTACAACCAGTCTTGGGGAATTGACATCTTCACCCGAAGCTGTTTCGCCACAAGTCTCTCAAATGGGTTCCCCACCAGAAGCTGATGCTGCACCAGTTCGGCCATCCTATACAACTCGATCGGGACGTGTTAGCCATGCTCCTGTTTTTTTTGGTTATGATGACTGATCATATTGTTAGGGGGAGCATGTGGTTTTTCATATAGCTGAATAGTCCTTACGCATATTCATTGTGTTACCACGTGAGCATTCTGCTGACAGTGCGACATCCATTTTCTCCTCATGTTAGTTGTGTGTATTGTATGAATCTTATTCGATCGCTCTCTTCCTACTTGTGTGACAAACTTGGTATGTTGTAGCTTGATTAGTTATCTTGTGATGATGTATATTATTCTGCTTGTGTGCTTATTGTGTAGAGTGAAATAATAAGTTGCCACAAACAATGCAGGCCCAACACTACAACTAGCATGCTCTTGCCTGCACCTGACATAAACACTGGGCACCTCAACAATGCAGGCCCAACACTACAACTAACATGCTCTGGCCTGCACCTGATCTAAACACTGGGCCCCTCAACAATTCAGGCCAAACACTACAACTAGTATGCTCTGGCCTGCACCTGATCTAAACACTGGGCTCTTCAACAATGCAGGCTCAACACTACAACTAGCAAGCTGTGGCCTGCACCTGATCTAAACACTGGACCCCTCAACAATGCCGGCCCAACACTACAACTAGCATGCTCTGGCCTGCACCTGATCTAAACACTGGGCACCTCAACAATGCAGGCCCAACACTACAACTGACATGCTCTGGCCTGCACCTGATCTAAACACTAGGCCCCTCAACAATGCAGGCCCAACAATACAACTAACATGCTCTGGCCTGCACCTGATTTAAACACTAGGCCCCTCAAAACACTAGACCCCTCAACAATGCAGGCCAAAAACTACAACTAGCATGCTCTGGCCTGCACCTGACCATACACTAGGCCCCTAAACAATGCAGGACGAACACTACAACTAGCATGCTCTGCCTGCAACTGATCAAGACCTGAACAAGTTAGTAGAAATGCTGACCAAATAATTGCTCACACTTATATATTTAGGTATAATGTCATCAGCTAGTAGTCAAGCCTACAGGTATATATATATGATGTCATCATCTAATAGACAAGTCGACAGGTATATATGTATATATATATGTGATGTCATCAGCTTACACACACACACCAACCACACCCCTTCACCCTTGTCTTGCACTACGACATATAGTGACACACACACAACCACACCCCTTCCCCCATGTCTTGCACCCCGACATATAGTAACACACACACAAGCATACACCTTCCACCTAGTCTTGCAACCCAATATATAGTATGAAGTGGATAAAATTTATATAACACATCTCAAGATAATAACAAATCTCAACCTAGGCAGCACATTTCAACTAGTAAGGTTTCATAACTGTGCATTAACTAGAATATTATGATTGTTAATTAACTAGTGTACACGGAAATGTCACGAAGGAATGTCCAAATCACAACGGAAATGAGACAGGAAAGTCTGGTCGCTACAGTGCTCCCCCCCCCAGTGATCTTCCACGATGGAACAAAGGAGAGCTGGAGGATTAATAGTCCGTCTAGCTTTGGCGACATAACCAGAAGCAGGTAGCCTAGGTGACGGTGTGGAGGGCACGAAAGGAGGTGCAGTCGGAGAGAGACGGTGCCGAGTTGGAGCTGATATAGCCAGAGGAGATTGTGACAATGGTGTGTGTGATGGAGGCAGAGATGGTGCACCTATGAAGGCTGCTTTCAGATGATCGATGGATATGTTATCTGTACGTGAGCCAAGATCCATCTTGAAGAATTTGTCAGACATGTGGAGTACACGGAATGGTCCATTATAAGGTCGCTGAAGTTGGGAGCGATGGGCATCATGCCGCACAAAAACATGTGTGGCAGATTGTAGATCACAACATGGAAGGCATGTTGACCGTTGGTAATGACTGGTGAAGATCTTAGCTGTGCTATGTGCTGCCGTAGTTGGTCAGCAAAGGTACCTGGTGATGTCATCTGTGGTGCCCTGATGAATGAAGTCTCCAGGGAGATGAAGAGTAGTGCCATAGACCAGTTCGGCAGCTGAAGTACCAAGATCTTCCTTGAGGGCAGTACGCATGCCCAAGAGGACGATGGGGAGTTGAGTGCACCAAGCTGCACTGGTGAGCCTTGGTTTCAGGCTTGACTTAAGTTGGCGATGCATTCGCTCAACCATACTGCTAGCTTGTGGATGGTAAAATGTGGTTTGAGTAGGCTTAATGCCAAATAAGTGGAGGACATCCCGCCAGAGTTCTGAGATGAACTGGTGTCCACGCAGAGGTGACGGAAGCCGGCACACCAAAGCGAGCAATCTACCCTGAAAGGAATGCCTGGGAGAATGCCTGGGCAGAAGTTTGAGGAGTGCAGTCAGCCATTGGGATAGCTTCTGGCCAGCGAGTGAATCGGTTAATGACTGTAAACAGATAGGTGTAGCCTCTTGAAAGTGGGAGAGGTCCCACAATGTCAACATTAAGGTGCTCTAATCTAGAACTTGGCACAGGGAAACTCTGCAGGGGACTAGCCACATGTCGTGAGATCTTAGACGGCTGACAGCTAAGGCGTGACTTAGCCCATGAGGTGATATCCTTTTTGAACCCAGGCCAGCTGCGATTAACCTCTTTGTGGATCGGGAACCTGGGTGTGAAAGAGAATGCAGGATGTCGAAAACTCTGCGACGGAGGGAAATGGGCAAACTGGACGAGGGAAACCCAGTGACATATCACAGAGGATCGAATGATGAGATCCCGGTGGTGTGATGTCTACTAGCTTCAGAGATGTGGTAGCAGTACGTAGAGCTTGGGTCTCCTGGTCGGCAGGCTGATGAACTGCAAGTTCAGTATAGTCCAATGTAGGAGTACCTGCTGAGATGCTGTGAATGTGGGACAGGGCGTCAGCGACAACATTGTCCTTCCCATCGACACGACGGATATCACTTGTGAATTCTGATATGTAAGAGAGGTGATGAGTATGTCTAGGTGTCCACTTGTCGGAGTAGGCACTTGAGAGGGCGAATGTCTGTGGTTTGTGGTCAGTGAAGATGGTGAAGGTCGACCCTCCACAAAGTGTAGGAAGTGGCGAATAGCCAGGTAGATGGCAAGTAGTTCCTGGTCAAAGGCTGAGTACCTTGTCTCCGGATCGCGGAGTTTGCGGGAGAAGAAGGAGATTGGTGTCCATTGGCCATGAAGTTGCTGTTCACCAACAGAAACATTTGAGGCATCAACAGTGATGGACGTTAGTGCTAAAGGATCAGGGTATGCCAACAGGGTAAGTGTTTGTGGTGCCTACTTACTTTTGATGAAAGCAGCCTGACATGCAGGTGTCCAGATCCAGGGAGTATTCTTCCCTTTGAGGAGCAAGTACAGCGGGTGGAGGACTTCCGCACAGTGAGGATAAAAGCGGCGGTAAAAGTTAATAAGACCCAGGTATTCTTGCAAGGAAATCTTGTTTTCTGGAACAGGAAAATTGCGTATAGCTTCCACACGATCTTCCAGATGGGCAATGCCTGCGGAGCTAACGCAGTGGCCGAGGAAGTCCAGAGTGGAGACACCAAATTGGCACTTGTCAGGGTTGATGACCAGCCCATACTGAGACAAATGTGTGAAGAGAGTCTGCAGGTGCTGATCATGCTCTTAAGGTGTGTGGCTGGCTACCAGGATATCATCCATGTAAACAAAGACAAAGGAGAGGTCCCGGCAGACCTGATCCAAAAAACGTTCTGTGCTGCATTCCGGAGTGCGTATGGCATCATGAGATATTCATAGATACCAAATGGTGTTATAATGGCAGTCTTTGGGATGTCCTCTTGGTGCACAGGAATCTGATTAAATGCTCGGACAAGGTCTACCTTGGAGAAGATTGTGGCTCCACGCAGTGATGCTCCGAAGTCTTGGATGTGAAGGATGTGATATCGGTCAGGTGTGGTAATGTCATTGAGGGCACGATAATCACCGCAGGGATGCCATGCTCCTGACTTCTTAGGCACCATGAAGCCCAGGGATGGTAGGATGATACCAAGCTGAAGGAGATTGTTGAACCCCTTCTTAGCAGCAGCCAGCTTTGCAGGGGAAAGTCGACGAGCCTTTGCGAAGGTTGGTCTGCCAGCAGTAACAATGCAGTGCTCGACACCATGTTTTGGTGTCTTGTCAGCCACTTGAAGAGCAGTGACTTGGGAGAAGTCTCGGAGAATGGCGTAATACCGATTGTGTGCCGTAGAAAAATTGTTGAGGTGGAGTGCTTCAAGGTCAGAAAGGTAAGCAGGAATGCTGCTGCAGGGTGCTTCTGAGTCATATAGTCGGTGGTGCTTGAGGTGAATGAGCAATCCATGCTCACGGAAAACGTCTGCACCAATAATTGGTTGGCTGACATCGGCCAGGATGAAAGTCCAGTTAAAGTTCTTCCTGAGGCCTAAGTGCAGAGATAAAGTGCATTTGCCGAAGGTGTGGATGGCAGAACCGTTCACGGCGCTGAGAGGGAGTCCCTTCTTGAGTGTCTGACGGTCAATATGTGTTGCAGGAAGCACGCTGACTTCACCACCAGAATCGACCAAGTAGCGTTGGCCGGAAGTGCAGTCAGTAACAAACAGAAGCGACTATTATTTCCCGATTCACTGGTCGTCATCAGTGGGCGGGGAAAGCATTTCCCAACATAGAGCAAGGTTTTTTGCATTTGGTGGCATCCTTGCCATATCGGGCATGGTACCAACAGAGTGTGGTGGAAGGTGAGGTGGTAGAGGGAGCTGAAAAATTGCCAGTTTTCTGCTGCAAGGAGAATCGACGTGTAAGATCTTCCAGCACAGAGCGGAGAGAGGCAATAGTGTCAACATTGGCAGTGACAGGTGCGATGGTGCTGAAGGACCCAGGTCGATAGGCTTCTGGCAAGGCTGTCAACAAAGGAAGCGAGCTGCTCTGTACTTTTGTCGGGGTGCGATTTCAAGACGAGATGGACTGCCATTGGAAGACTAGCGAGGAAAATTTCTTGAAGGATTGGGTCGTTATTGTAGGTTTTGTCCACTAGCTGTTCGATTCGTCGAAGTAGCTGTGAGAGTTTCTTGTCGCCAGAGAAAGCAGTTTTTGCATCCTCTAGGACTCAGTGAGGGATGTGCGTGAGACGAGGCGCTCTTTCAAGGTGTCAAAAGGATCAACAGCCGGAACAGTGACAATAACATCACGTACCTCACGGGCAATCTCAGGTACTAGGGAGCCAACGATATAGTGGTACTTTGTTAGCTGTTGAATTATGCCCTTGGTAGCATACTGTGCCTTCACCTGGTGAAACCAAAGAGCTGCCAAAATTGAGGCAGTTTAAGGGAGACAGTATGGACAGCAGCGTGAGGCTCTTCTAGAGCCATGTAAACTTGCTTGGAAGGCTGTATAGATGTTACACAGGCAGCATCGGGGTTACCAATGAAGTGGATAAAAGTTATATAAGACTTTTCAAGATAATAACAAATCTCAACCATGGGAGCACATTTCAAGTGGTAAGGTTTCATACAACTGTCCGTTAACTAGAACATTATGATTGTTAATTAACTAGTGTACACGCAAGTGTCAAGAAGGAATGTCCAAATCTCGATGGAAACGAGGCAAGAAAGTCTGGTCACTACAAGTAACACACACACCAACCACACCCCTTCCCCCAAGTCTTGCACCCCAACATATAGTAACAAACACCTACCACACCCATTCCTCCTAGTCTTGCACTGACTTATAGTAACACACACACCAACCACACCCCTTCCTCCTAGTCTTGCACCCCAACATATACATAGTAACACACACACCAACCACACCCCTTCCTCCTAGTCTTGCACCCCAACATATACATAGTAACACACACACCAACCACACCCCTTCCTCCTACTCTTACACCCCGACATACAGTCACACACACACACCAACCACACACCTTCCCCCATATCTTGCACCCCAACATATAGTCACACACACACCAACCACACCCCTTCCCCCTAGTCTTGCACCCAGACATATAGTTAGATAAATAGGGACAACTCGCATTTGCGTATCTACGATTAAATGCTCATAGACCATAAATGATAGTATTCAATTACTGAATGACATAACAGGTAAGGGGTCCTTATACTATAGTATATCACATTAGTCTATTATTCTCTATCTCCCCCAAGTCTTGCTACATCTTGTCTGGAGATTTGGCAATGACTGAAATCAAGTAGTAATCATGTATCATTCACCAAGGAGCAATCGAATGTTGTGCATCAGTGGTTGGGAGTATATATCATATAGGACATGCATAGTTGCAAACTCTCACGGATTGACCGTGAGACTCACTGATTTTCCCTTTATCTCACGGCAACATTGGCAATCTCACGGATTTCCCTTTATCTCACGGTTTCACGGACAAATTGGTAATCTGAATACATACAGTGCACTGACCACTGAAACTTCCACAGTTTATTTAGCTATGCCATTGCCCAGGTGCAACCAATCAGCAGCTTAAATATTGAATTTATTTACAGTCTATACTGAGCTAGTACAAGTGTGAAGGATCTGAATGCAGTTTATCTCAGTATGTCACAGCTGTCATCAAATGAAGCAGGTACTGATAGTGAACTAGAATATTGGGGTGATTTGGCTGCCCCTGCCACCAAGAAAAGAAAGTCATCATGCTCGAGTCTGAGAGGTGCTGCTTCATACAAAACATTGTACAAGTCAGAATGGGAGAAAGAGTTTCCTATCTCTTCAGTGAATGACAACAGGTATGCATTTTTTGGCAGAATGTTATTGCAGTTGGTTTAGATAATTGTGCAATTAATATGGGGAGCATAAAAGCATGTATATTGGGAAAGAACCCAAACACGGTCGTAGCAGGCTGTAATTGTCATTTGTCTCATCTTGCAGCTTCTAAAGGAGCTGATGCTTTTAGTGATGTAGCAGGATTTGATATTGAAGATCATGCGATAGATATTTATTACTATTTCAACAAAAGCACTAAACGCAAAGTAATACTGCTGGAATTTCTGGAATTCGTTGATCTGGAATGGGCTGAAATAATACGCTATGTTAGCACACGTTGGCTGTCATTGGAAAAATGTTGTGATAAAGAAATTAAAAAGTATCCAGCATTGAAGTCTATGTTTTTGAGCAGGAATGAGTGTGATTCTCGTTTTTGGCGTCTACAAGCCAGTTTCCAAGACCCTCTAACAGAAATTTATGTGTCCTTCTACACATCATCACTTCCAATATTTACCCATTACAACATGTTATCACAGCGCTCTGACCCTCTGGCCCACAAGGTCTACTCGGCAACAATGTATTTGACTAAGAAATTAGCCTTACGCTTCATTAAACCTGATATCTTGCAGAGAGAGGATGTAACTGCTGACTTGATTGATGATGATACAAATTATCTTCCATTTTCTGAAATATTTATTGGCCTTATTACAAAAACTAAGCTCAATAAACTCTTAAATGAGGGAGATATATCCCAGAATCAGTTGGAATTATGCATGCAAGCAGCTATAGCATTTTACAAAGCTTCCATTAAATACATCCTGAAGAGCATGAACCTAAACGGTACATTGTGGGAGATGCAGTTTGGATCGACTATTTTGAACGACAGAATGCAAAATGGTCAGATGTTGAACATTTTTGCATATCATTTATGTCATTTTGAAATTTGATGAACATGCTTTTGAATGTTTACATGAGGAATTTGTAGACTACAAGGCACTTGGACCAGATGGGCTTCATGCAAGTGCGCTTGAGGATGCTTTACTTGTAGGAAAATCAACCAGTGATTACCCTGAATACAGAATGGATGTCATCTGGTATATTTGAGACAGCTGAAGAACCCAGCAGCACGTTTTAAGCACCTATTTGAAGTGGCTCGCATTGCTCTCATACTGCCAAACTCGAATGCTGGCATTGAAAGGGTTTTTTCCCTAGTAAATGAGAGGGATCAGACAGAAATCGATTGGACATTGAAAAATCACTTTCCTCGATTTTGGCAGTGAAACTTGAAAGACCAGAAGCTGTAACAAAGTGCTACGAATTTGTTCCGGATTTAAATTTATTGAAAGAAGCCAAGAAAGCCACAACTAAATACAATAAGAGAGCATTCAAGAAAGGGATTTGACTAAGATACTGTAATGTATTTCATATCATATTTATCAATATTCTTCATTTTCAATATTCAAAGCTTTAAACACATTTACAATCTTACTATGCACTATGCATTATACTAGCAACCAACCCAAAAAAAAGTTCTGCAAGCTATAATATATCCTAGCAAAACATTCAACACAACAAAACACACATCTCACTTTAAATGGTTTGAAAAAGTTGGCAACTATGGACATGTCGTAGTCCCCAGTAGTCTGCCATGCAGGTGGTTTGCGTTCACGTGTAGAGCATCTAAGTAAGGGGCGGCGAATGGTGTAGTGGTGCAAGGGAAGGCGTAGGTGGCTCGGGTAGTGGTTTTGCGGTGGATGGGTCTGTGATGGTGGGGTGTTCTCGTCAAAGATAGGTTGGGGGCCCCTAGCATTGAGTGTGGGTCTTCCCGTAGTGGGGGGCAGCAGGCCAGGTGATAGGATGGTTATGGGCATTGGTGACATGGTGGGGGTATCACAGGAGATGTTGGCATCTTTTGTTGTCCATGTGTAATATGGGGGGAAGACTTAATTAATGACGTGGCTGAGTCTGAGGGGACTGTTGCTGAGGTCATCGCTGATGGTTATTCTCGGTTTCTGTGCGTGGACTGGGACATATTTCCGCAGGAATTTTCTGTTGCGCAGGGTCACTCTGCCAGAGCCATCGACCTTCACGACATATTGGTCAAATTGGTGAATCTCTATGACGGAGCCAGTCTTGTCCCATTTTGTGGGGTTGTGGCCAGTTTGGTTCTGGATCCTAACTTGGTCTCCAACGACGACAGGTGGCAGTCACTTTGTGTGCTGCGACCATCTTTCGTTAGCTAGCATGTGTGTGTTCCTCAGGGCCTCTTCTCTTCTCTTGCAAATAATGTAGCATGCCAAGAGTCATGCGGGTGATATTATCCTGGGAGTATGGGGATGAAATCTTTGATTGGGCGGCCGAACACGTACATGGCTGGGGACAGTTTAGTGTCCTTGTCTGGGGTGTTGAGGTATTGTAGTATGGCACGCTGAAAGTTGTCTCACCATTTGGTCCGGCGTTGTTGGTGATGAGTCTTTTCATTGTCTTCACCGCAACTTCAGCACGACAGTTGCTATGAGCAAAGGCGACAGAGGAAAGGCGGTGGTGGACACCCCAGTTCTTCAGGAATTCACGGGTCTGTGCAGTGGTGAATTCAGGACCACCATTAGACGATATTTCATCTGCTATCCTATATGTCACAAATGACCTTCGTAGGCTGTTGATTAGCCCAGTAGCACAGCCTGAGATCCTTTCAACAATCGGCCAGTTGGAATATCTGTCAACGATTTCTAGGTAGTTGACACCTTTGTAGCTGAAGAAGTCTGAGCAGATGCATTGGAAAGGGTACACTGGAGAAACAGTTAGGGTAGGAGGGCACTAGGTTGTGAGGGAGCCATACGGTTGCAGTGATTACAGCTGTGCCTGAGGGCTTATGGCGGGGGTGATGCCAGGCCAAAACAAGGATGCTTCAGCCCTCGCAGTCATTGAGGATATGCCATGGTGGGCAGCATGGAGTGCAGATAAGCAGTCTTGTCTGAGGGATGGGGGAATCACGACACTGTCTTTGTAGATCACAATGCCATCTGCAGTGTAGAGATGCTCACGGAATTGATGATACTCGCGAAGTGGCTCTGGTAGCTCATGGCAAAACTCGGGCATGCCCACCTCGATGATCTTGACCAATTGTGACATGTCCTCATCGCTGGTGGTTGCAACATGGACTCTGTCCCAGGTGATGGATTGAAGTGAGCTTAGAGATGATATGGCAGTAGCATGGGCGATGTCCTCGATTGCATCTTGTGGATCCTCAGCACATCGTATACCGGCAATAAAGTTGTGGGGGATATACAGGTGGGATATTTGCTGAATGTATCCGATAGCTGCAATGTCATCCACTAGGTAGATCTTGGGAGGCTGGTGGTTGCCGGTAGAGTCGCGGGATATGGTGTTGGAAGCTTTATTTTTCGCTCCTGGTATGTGGACCATACGGAATCTGTAGTGGAGGGTCTTCTCCTTGAGGTTTCTGAGCCGAGAGTTGCTGATGTCATTAAGTGACCTATCTCCAAATAGCTTGAGGAGCGGCGTGTGGTCAACTGCATGGATAAGATCCTCACACCCCAGGACAAAGTGTTTAGATTTATCTAGAGCATTGGCAACTGCCAGGGCTTCACACTCATCTGGGGCATAGCGTGACTCAGCAGGGTGTGTAAAGTGACTCCCAACCAGAGTGATTTTCCAACCTGTGTGGCAGCAGAATAGGTCAGTACCAGGGCATCCACAGTGTTTCTGGAATAGACAGAACCCAATGCCTGTCTTGGACCAATCAGTAGCTAGGCATGTTGGCCTTGATTTGTCAAAAATACATACACCCTCTGTGATCTCATCTACTATGACCAGTTTGGACTCTTCAAATAGGTCATTGAGGTTATCGTCCAAGTGGAAGCGTGTGCTAGTTTTCAGGAGTTGGCGTGGGAGCAACTTCTCAGCCATGCTGAACCTTGGTTAATGAGGCCGAACCATGAACGGATATCGGTTATGTTTTTTGACTTAGGAATTCCATAATTGCTTAGAGAGGGTCGAACGCTGTCCATGGTGATCTCAAAGCCAGCAAACTCTACTATGTCATGGCCAAACTGCAACTTTTCTGGGTTTAGAGTTATACCATTTCTGCCACAAATGTCAAGCCACTGAACTGACTGATGAAAGCATCCTTCCAGGTCATCTGCCCAAAGTAGTGTGTCGTCGATGCATTTGGTCTTGTTTGGTATGTTTGACACGATATAATTGTAGCGTCTTGAGTAGCCGTCTTCTAAGGCAATATACCCTTGGGGTGCAGTGCGGTACCGATATCTGCCCCATGCGGTGATGAATGTGGTCAGGTGGCGATCTTGCTCACGGATGGGGACACTGTGAAACCCATTTCCAGGCACTTTTTCTTGCCGTGGGGCACTGATCGTGCTTGGTGAAATGGTGACTGGGTGTGATGAGTCTCTCTTGTGACGTGGGCATTCAATGGTTGAAAATCAATAGTCCATCGTGGATTTCCATTTTTCTTGGCACATATGACCATGCGGTGGCACCAAGTCACTGGCTCACCAACAGGGACTGGCTCTATCATGCCCAATCTCATGTCTTGGTCGAGTCCTGCCTTGACATCATCTTGCCAATAAATTGGGACTGGTACAGGGGAGTGGTAGGCAACAGGTTCAGCATCAGGGTTGATCATTAGCATCATTGGGGGGCCTTCCATCTGTGGGAGTGGTTGGTGTTCGCATGTGTTGAGCGTGCTTGACTTGTAGTAGTCAACCAGGTACTGTTGGAGTTTCTCGTGATTCTCTTCTGTTGCAGCTTTGTTGGGGGTGGAGGTGGTGATCTACATCTTGGGCAGTTCCAATCTGTTGTAAGGCCACTGTCACTGTGAGTGTATATGCCGTGCTTAGCTCTTATGACAGCGCCAACTGTATTGGTATGGCTGTTTACAGTCTCTCCTATAGTGGGGAATTTCTCAGTGATCATGCCGAGAGTGATGCATGCTACCCTACTGAGGATGAGTTGTTGGTCACATATGTGATTTGGCTACCAGGTTGCCCAAGTTGTCTATCCCGGAAAAGCGCAAGATGGCAACACCTAAGATGGTTATGCCTTTGTTGTTGGCAGCATGCATCTTCATTGTGACAGGGATGAGATCATTCCTTTTTAGGCCAAGTCTGTTGATGATTTTGATGCTGGTTAAGCAGCTCTGGCAGCCTGTGTCGGCCATCGCATGGAGGAGAGTGGATCTAGGTGTGTGGGGAAAGGTGAAGCCAAAATGCTCATAGTCCTCACGTAATGCCTTCACGGTGAGCTTGATGAACGGCTGAGATCTGGAGGGCTGCTTACCCACGTGTCGGAGAGCTGGTTGTTGAGGTGATGGTCGAGGGCTAAGGACCTCCTACCCCAGATTGGGCCTGGGGTGGTGAGTACACAGAGAGAGTCAAAGACTGCGCTCTTACGCTCGTCATGTGCCACTGGTGTCTCAACCTTTGCAGCATCCTTGCTCCTACATATACTCTCAGAATGGTTGTTGCGACCACAATTCCTGCAGGTCGTACCGTAGGCTGGGTACTCCTCTCTGCGTATCCTGGTGGGTGCACTCTTCCCATGTCCCTTCTTGGAGAACACCTCACGCTGGTCCTTAACTCCTGGGTACTTCTGGTGAGAGGGTAGGTTCTGGTGGCGGACCTTCAGCTCATCGTTTCTATGGTGCCTGTAAGAACTGCTGGCGAGTGCATGAACATCCTGATAGGCCAGGAGGCATAAAGCAGAGTGCTTTCCGGCTTACTTGGCCTTAACGAACTGGAAGACTGTTCTAGGGTCATGTCTTGGTTCTTATCACCCAGCTGAATCTCAGGGTCGGTTAGGCCATGGCACAGCACATCAGCTTCAGTGTAATTCAAGTCTTCCTCATAGTTTGTGCATTTGGTTACGAACTTACACACTCCAGCCTGTCCATGGAGGCGAGCGCAAAAAACACATATTGGCTCGCCGTGGTCTTGTCGCATGTTGTGTAGGGTCACCCTGGCCACCATCGTGTTCTCCTCCCTGACGCGAGGTTCTTTATGGCTGCAAGGACCTCGTCCTCTGTCTTACCAGTAAGTGTACCACCAGCGGTTCGGGTGAGATCCTTTTGTAGCTGCTCATCGCAGCATTCTAGTAGCTGGATTACCCTGTCCATCCCAGACACCTTGGTAGCTCCGACATAGTCTCCCCATCGAGATTTGAAGTACGACTTATCTTCACTTGTGCCCGCAGAAGAGATGGTTGGTCGCTTCACTTTCTCCAGCTTCACAGCAGCCGCATTCGTGGTGGCAGGTCTGTGGATGGTGGCATGTGCAGCAGCCAGGACAGCCTCGACATCCTCAATCATATAGGGGCACGCAGCGACAGGGCAGCAAATAATTGGCATCTTGAGGCAGTGGTGGGCACTAATTGGAAGTCAATGGAGTCAACGACGCAAAGTAGGCAAATAGCTAAGCTAATCTCTTCTCAACTACGAGCTGGCTGATGTGTCGATTTTTGGTATTGAATGCTATAATAGATAAATAAGGATATGCGTATCTGCTCATAGATCATAAATGATAGTATTCAATACTGAATGACATAACAGGTAAGGGGACATTATACTATAGTTAGTCTATTATTCTCAGACACACCAGCCACACCCCTTCCACCATGTCTTGCACACCAACATATAGTAACACACTGTCCAAACGAAACTTAACCCTCTTACATGTACTACACAAGCCTCATTCATATAGCACCTCCCCAGTGAACAGAGTGTGACCTGTGTCTATGACACAACAGACCTGCCTTAGAAGAGACATCCACACAACATACCTACATGTAGGTACATGTAGGCCTAGGGGATGACCTCAGAGTCTAGGACACGACAGACTCTGCCTTGGAAGAGACATCCACCCAACATACCTACACTAGCTAAGCCCAGGGGCCACACAGAGCAATGTGCCCCTCCCTCCCCATACATATATAGATATATAGTAACACACAGAGCAATGTGCCCCTCCCCCCCATACATATATATATATATATATATAGTAACACACAGAGCAATATGCCCCTCCCTCCCCATACATATATATATAGTAACACACAGAGCAATGTGCCCCTCCCTCCCCATACATATATATATAGTAACACACAGAGCAATGTGCCCCTCCCTCCCCATACATATATATATAGTAACAACAGAGCAATGTGCCCCTACCTCCCAATACATATATATATATATATAGTAACACACAGAGCAATGTGCCCCTCCCTCCCCATACATATATATATATATTGTAACAAACAGAGCAATGTGCCCCTCCCTCCCCATACATACATATATATATATATAGCAACACACAGAGCAATGTGCCCCCTCCCTCCCCATACATATAGTTCCACACACAGCAATGTGCCCCTCCCTCCCCATTCTTATATATATATATAGTCCCACACAGAGCAATGTGCCACTCCCTCCCCATACATGCATGTATATAGGGTTTCATACAAGGGGGGGCAAGCCCTGGGATATCCCCCTCCAAAACGATTTCTCCTCCACCCCCCCACCCCAAAGAATTTTCTCAATAAAAATTTATATTATTGAAATTTCTTATGCAATAAATTACAGAAATGGGAAAAAAGAGCAGTACAGAGAAGGGAACGTAGAAGTAATAGCATATGATCAACAGAATAAAATTATAATAATTATGCATGAAAATTATGCATGAACAATTTATAATATATAAGCGAAGATATAAAATAATGTATGGTGAAAATTACAATACAGTGAGTTCAGTAGTACTAAATTAAAGTAAAATGCGTCTATTTTTCTATTAAAAAATGCATTAAAGTCCACATCGGTCAATGGAGGACCTTCTATACTAATTTTCATTAAATATTCTAGGTTCGAATCAGATAGACGACTGCATAGTCAAGTTTTAATCAACTTCATTTGACTAAAGGAACGCTATACTGTTGCTGTGCTGTGCCAACAGGAAGTGCCATGGTAATGTTCAATAGCTTCCACATCTCAGGGAAAATTCCTCCGTACGTATGTGACTTGTTCATCTCGTCCAGGATTTCAAGGAGATACCGACTCTTCTTTACGTTATTTTTTCCTCCACTAGCAAAGCCCATCTAAATATCTTCCACTCTGAAAGAAGCTCATCGCCATCAAGCAATGGAGGTGAGGTGTAAGTCGTCCCTGCATACTCAACCTCTGCTTCTTTTCCATAGAACTCATCAAGAATCTTGATTTGCTCGCTGTTGTATGAAGGATGCTTCAGCGGGGGGAGTGAATACGGAAGTAAATCGACTTAATATTTAGAAGATGGGAATCGATGTATGGAATTGCAACTAGAGTTCGATACTCGGCTGTGATTGTGATAGAAGACCAACGGCTTCATGCAGATCCATGTGTGCCAAGTGTTATATCGTTTTTTTCCCCTTCAACAGCTATATTTCAGACTCAACTGAACCCATCCACTCACTTCTTTCGTCCTTTAGATGCTCGAGTTGATCCGTCGTGATTTTCAGAAGTACCGGTAACCTGCTCAAATCAAGTAGCATCGAAACATTCATCCTTGCCAGGATATCCAGAAGTTCTGACAGGAACACGATACTAGCAACTCCAGTGTAAGTAGCAAGGAGAGCACCAATACCGTATGCTTCAGCATCACCTGATGTCTTCACAGCTGTTGTAGGGTGACAATAAGGGCAGGAAGCTCTTGGTAAATAACCCATACACAGCATTTGTGTGAGAGCCATTTGGTAACACTAGGCTACATAATCTTAAGCTCAGGTAGCTTGAGGACAGACTGGACTGCTTTGAGAGATTCTGCTTTCTTGGGTGAGTAGAAGAAGAGCTTCCATATATTTCCCATAGATCCAAACATCTTCTTGATCTCTGAAACACTGTTAGCAGCTTGCATGCTTGCTAGTTGAAGCCTGTGGCAGGCACAGTGGATGTTAAAGGAATCTGCAGCTAGAGTTCGCATCCTTTTTTGAACTCCATTGCGTTTTCTGGAAAACGTGGCTGCTCCATTATAACCTGGGCCTAGTGGGTTACGATAGTCCAGGTTTTTCGACTCAAGGAAGGAGCTGATTGCATCTGAAATGGTAGCAGCAGCTTGGGCACATATGTGGAGTACTGTAAGGAAGTGCTCCTCTGGTTTTGGATTTACCAACAACAGTTCGACAGCTCTTCTGTAGTATTAATATCTACACACAGATCAGCTAACACAGAGAAGTATGGGTTTGATTTTAAGCTCTCAATTAGCTTCCTATCTAGCCAGCTATTGATGGCCTCTAAAAGTATCACTGCAGAAAATTTGGATGTGTACAGAGCATTTTGTGGCCCCTCTTTGACATGTTGCTGGAGAAGTTCATCTCCATTTGCAATTTGCATGTGATCGAATGTGTTTGTAAGGGGCAGGCGATTTTTGGGAAGAAAATTTATCGATCTCAAAAGCTTACATGCAGAAATATCAAGACATTCCCCCAAAAATAAACACTTTTGCCCCAACACTTCCCCCTCACCCATACTTACAAACCAAAAGCTGTAAATTGGTCTGTGGTTTGCCTAAGCTAATAGCTATTATATGAGCGAGACAAAAATGCAATAATTAAACTGGGGGGAGTGGCGCGTATTAGTGAATACGCGATCTTAACGATAAATCTGCAAAGGTCACCTCTTCTAATCACCATAACTTGACAACCCATCAAGTAAAAAAAAAATTGTCTCCAACATATAATATTAAGCAAACCACAGACCAATTTACAGCTTTTGGTTTGTAAGTATGGGTGAGAGGGAAGTGTTGGGGCAGAAGTGTTTAGTTTTTTGGAATGCCTTGATATTTCTGCATGTATCTTCTGAGAAAATATGCCTATAGACTAATCTTTTATATCATTGGAAAGCACATAGATCAAGGAACAATATGGGCATAATATTATTTGGACAGAGTAATTATAAAAAAAGTTATAGGCAGTCTAAATCAACAGACGTTTCCCCCCCAGTTTCAGGTATAGTCCCCCCTTAAGCACTATGTTTCTGTTCTTTGCTCTCCTTTCTTCAGCCTCCTTAGCAGCTGCTGAACATTGCAGTTGTAGGACACTCTGCTACTTTCCTTGTTCTGCCATTCGAGCATGATTAACAGCATCTCTGTGTCATTTTGATTGGCTGTGTTCCTCGAGTTGTTCAGTAGCGTGATTCCAATATAAATTCCCCAAGTGGTCCATGCATCCCTGGCTGTAGAAGGTGCATTTCCTCGCCTCTGGCTAAGCTTGCAGAACATGCCCTTCTTAGGATCATCGCAGTATATCAAAGGATATTTCTGCTCCCACTCCTTCTTGTAGCTGAGCCTGGCATTGTAGAGTTTCCTCTTTTGTTCTTTGGAACACACTTATCTACCTACTGATGCTTCGGAATTGGTGGAAGTCAAGGCATCACTAGTCGACGTAGTTGGGACTACATCTTCGTCGTCCTCAGAATCTCTACTAGACCCAGCACGCACTCGCTTTCTGGTAAAAAAATTCATGAGGTCCATTTGTGTAGGTTTGTATTTCTCTGGGTTGTATTTAGTTGCAGAATGCTACTAGCTGAAGCATTTGCTCTTTATATACAAAATTGTGAATAAATCTAGAATATTCTCTGTCACAGTTCAATCATGTGTTAATCTAGAATGTTCTGTCCATGTGCTATTATTCTGTGGTTAGCTTTCCTAATTGTAGTGTAGATTTAATCTGTGGTTAGCTTTCCTAATTGTAGTCTAGATTTAATCTACACTAAAATTAGGAAAGCTAACCACAGAATAATAGCACATGGACAGAACATTCTAGATTATGACACATTTCATCTTGCAACAAAACTATTCTGTGGCAAGATGCAATTGTGTCATAATCTAGAATCTTCTGTCCATGTGCTAGTACTGTAACTATTACTCAAAATGTCTCGGAATCAATCTGATAGCATCTATTTTGCCAAAACATTCTGGCATGCCCCGGACTCCCCTACTTGGGGCTTGCTTACGCATGCCCATCACGTAAACGCCAAACGTTTTGAGTTTCCCCCCCAAAACTGTAAATCATGTATGAAGCACTGCAATAGCTGTATGGAGACACACAACCATACTGGGTTTATTGAAGTACACGGACAACAGTTCTATGTAGACACACACTGGCCCAATCTCCACACTGGGTTGAGGTAAGTTGAAGTACATAGGTCAATAATAGCTACTGTATACGAAGACACACACTGGACCAACACATCCTAGGTTGATGCAAGTTGAAGTAGATTGACAATAGATCTATGGAGATACACACTGGACCAACACAACCATGGGTTGAGGCAGGTTAAAGTAGGTTGAAAGTAGCTCTATGGGGACACACACTGGACCAACACCACACAGGTTTGAGGCAAGTTGAAGTACTGAAGTAGACAATAGCTGCATGGGCAAAAACACTGGACCAACATCGCACTGGGTTGAGGCAGGTTGAAGTAGGTTGATAATAGCTTTATGGGGACACACACTGGACCAACACCACTCTGAGTTGAGGCAAGCTTGAAGTAGGTTGATAATACAATAACTGGAGATACACACTGAACCAACACCAAACTGGGATGAGGCAAGTTGAAGTATATAAATAATATAGCTCTATGGGGACACACACTGTAGCAACACCACACTGAGTTGAGGCAGGTTGAAGTAGGTTGACAATAACTCTATGTGGACACACAGTGAAACAATACAATACTGGGTTGAAGCAAGATGAAGTAGTTTTGCAATAGCTGTATGGAGAAACACACTGGATCAAAACCACACTGGGTTGGCTCAATGGAGACACACACTGGACCAACACTACCATGGGTTGAGGCAGGTTGAAAGTAGGTTGAAAATAGTTCTATGGGGACAGACACTGGACCAACACCGCACTGGGTTGAGGCAAGTTGAAGTAGGTTGATAATAGCTCTATGGGGACACACACTGGACCAATACCACACTGAGTTGAGGCAAGTTGAAGTCGGTTGACAATAGCTCTATGGAGACACACACTTGACCAACACTACCATGTGTTGAGGCAGGTTGAAGTAGATTGAAAATAGCTCTATGGGGACACACACGGAACCAACACCACACTGGGTTGAGATTGGTTGAAGCAGGTTGACAAAAACTCTATGTAGACACACAGTGGACCAATACAATAATGGGTTCAAGCAAGTTGAAGTAGGTCGACAATACATGTAGCTGTATGGAGACACACACTGGACCAAGTTGAAATAGGTTGACAATAGTTCTACATGGAGACACACACTGGCCCAACACCATCATGGGTTAAGCAGTTGAAGTAGGTTGAAAATAGCTCTATGGAGGCACACACTGGACCAACACAACACTGGGTTGAGGCAAGTTGAAGTAGGAGGATAATATAGTTCTATGGGGACACACACTGGAACAACACCACATTGGGTTGAGGCAAGTTGAAGTAGGTCGACAATAGCTGTATGGAGACATCCACTGGACCAACACCACACTGGGTTGAGACAAGTTGATAATAGCTCTATGGGGAAATACACTGGGTTGAGGCAAGTTGAAATAGGTTGACAATAGTTCTTTGGAGACACACACTGGACCAACACTGCGCTGGGTTAAGGTAAGTTTAAGTAGGTTGACAATAGCTCTATGGAGACACACACTGGACCAACACCATCATCGGTTGAGGCAGTTGATGTAGGTTGAAAATAGCTCTATGGAGGCACACACTGGACCAACACAACACAGGGTTGAGGCAAGTTGAAGTAGGAGGATAATATAGCTCTATGGGGACACACACTGGAACAACACCACACTGGGTTGAGGGAGGTTGAAGTAGGTTGACAATAACTCTATTTGGACACACACTGGACCAATACAATACTGGGTTGAGGCAAGTTGAAGTAGGTCGACAATAGCTGTATGGAGACTCACACTGGCCACAGTGGGTTGAGACAAGTTGATAATAGCTCTATGGGGAAACACACTGGGTTGAGGCAAGTTGAAATGGGTTGACAATAGTTCTATGGAGACACACACTGGACCAACACCGCACTGGGTTGAGGCAAGTTGAAATAGGTTGATAATAGCTATATGGAGACACACACTGGACTAATACCATCATGGGTTGAGGCAGTTGAAGTAGATTGAAAATAGCTCTATGGAGGCACACACTGGACCAACACAACACTGGGTTGAGGCAAGTTGAAGTAGGAGGATAATATAGCTCTATGGGGACACACACTGGAACAACACCGCACTGGTGTTGATAATAACTCTATATGGACACACACTGGACCAATACAATACTGGGTTGAGGCAAGTTGAAGTAGGTCGAAAATAGCTCTATGGAGACAGACACTGGACCAACACCACACTGGGTTGAGTCAAGTTGAAGTACTGTAGGTTGATAATAGCTCTATGGGGAAACACACTGGACCAACACCACAATGGGTTGAGGCGGATTCTCTATGGGGACACACACTGGACCAACACCAGACTGGTTTGAGGCAGGTTGAACTAGGTTGACATTAGCGGTATGGGGACACACACTGGACCAACACAATACTGGGTTGAGGCAAGTTGAAGTAGTTTTACAACAGCTGTATGTAGACACATACTGGATCAAAACCACAATGGGTTGAAGAAGGCTGAAGTATGTTGCCAATAGCTCTATGAAGACACACACTGGACCAACACTACCATGGGTTGAGGATGGTTGAAGTAGCAGGGGTGTATTTAGGGGGGGCGGGGGGGGGGGGCATTCGCCCCCCCTTGTATCATTCTCGCCCCCCCCCCCCTTGAAATTAGAGATTTTTTTAAAAATAATGTCAAGAAAGGTGTAATACAAGAAAGGTGTAATAAGCTTATGATATCAGGTTCAAATGATAGGAATGTCAAACTGAGGTTCTTCTTGGTTTTCTCTGCCATACGTCCACAATCTCTTCAAGGTCGCTCTCAGAGAGTACTTCTGGTGCCTCTATAGCAATCCTCATAAGGTGAGAAAGGCTGCAGTCACTTAGAGAATTACGCAAACGAGTCTTGATCATCTTCATCTGTGAGAAGCTTCTCTCCACAGAAGCAGTAGAAACTGGAATCGATAAGCAGATGGGGCAATCTTGTGCAAATTGGGAAACATGGCCTTGAGCATGTCGTTTGAAACAAGTTCTTTCAGCTGTGATGCAGTAGTATCCCGTGGTTGCTTGACTAACAGCTGGCGGAATGTTTTCCACTCTGTAAGTATTTCAGTGGAAATCATGGCTGTCTTCACTGTTTCTTCTCCATCCAATGTTTCTGCATCTCTATCTTCTCCGTAGTGAGCAATCAGTTTCTCAACAGACGTGTCTCCATAAGTGGGAAAAGATACTGAATCTGGTTTTGGAACTTTCCGTGGATCGAATATAGACAATGCTGATACAACAGCGTTGGATGAAGAAAATCGGCGTGTTATGTTGGCCTTTAAATCAGCAACAAAAGGCTTACCAACAACATTCTGGAACGAAAGTATTTTATCAGCGTCAATAGACACCTTTGTAGATGACTTCAAGTCTTCAACGTTTTCAAGAAGCTCCAACACCCAGTTCGCTCCAGGCAAAACTGCATCATCCAAGGATTTAACAGTAGCATCAACAAGGAATGATATCAACGAGAGGTCAAGCTGCTCTGCCTGAAGTGCTTTGCTGAGCTTGGCTACTTGTGGTAGAGTGAAATCAAGCAAATATATAGCTGCAATCGTAGACAATTTGCAGAGGGCACCATGGATTCCAAGAGCTTCTGGCTCGTGGGACGTCTCGTAGATGTTCCCAATGGTGATTACAATTGCAGAATAACTTGCTTTGACAGCTTTGACACACCTTTCATGTGCCAGCCAGCGTGTGTCAGATGGCTTGATCACTTTCATTTCTGGAAGTTCAAGAACGTGCTGTACCTCCTTCAGACACTCTGCTCGCTTGGGGGAATTGCGAAAATGCTTCCAAAGAGTAGTCAATGTTCTGTAAACATGAGCAATTCCAGGAGTTTTATTGGCAGCTTGCACACAAGCCAACTGCAGTAAGTGACAGTGGCAGTGTATAAACAGAGCGTGAGGAGTATGTTTCTTGATACGTGCCTGAACCCCGGTCTTTCGTCCAGAAAAAGTTGCAGCTCCATCAAATCCCAATCCAACTATTCTTCCGACTTGTAGACCTTTCTTCTTTAAAGAATCGATGAGATTAGAATAGATGGCCTCTGCATCAGCCTTCTTCAATGGAATAAGCTCCAGAAAGCACTCTACTGGTACACCATCTTCCTCCCAGCGGCAAAACACAGACAATTCTTCTACGTTGGTGACATCTGTGCACTCATCTGCCATGAGGCTGTACATAGGTGCCTTTTGAAGTCGCTTCAGAATCGACTCCTCCACCCATGTCCCCAATGATTCGATGAATTCAACCACAGCCAATCTTGATGTGTACACAGCATTTCTTGGTGCAGTTTCTAAGAATTGCTTCAAATGTTGGCTGCCACATCGAACCATCACGTCAACCAGCTTCTCAAATTTTGTCGAATGTGCAACTTGTTCTTTCGTAAGAAAATGAGTGAGTAGGATCAGGCACTTCACTGCAGCTCTGTTCTGAGCTCTTTTGCGAGCTAAAACATTCTGGAGTTGCTGTACAACTGTTCCACCTTTGGCTGCTCCTTTAGCTGCAAAAAGAGCTTGAGTTGCATGTTTATGGAAGTCACTTCTCGCATGAGCTTTCATTTTTTCAACAGCTTTCTTCCAATTTCTGCAAGGTTGTGTGACCCACACTCCTCCAGTACGCTGCAGACCAGATTGCTTGCAAACCTTGCAAAGGGCACCATCGCTATCCTCGTCATAATAGAGCCAACTGAAATCTTTCTCCCAGCTCTTAGAGTATTTTCTCTTCGTGGATACAGAAGAGCGGTGTTTGTTTTGCTTGCTTTTCTTTGAAGGTGGAGGACTAAGGCTAGGACTAGATGCCTCGACATGCTCAGAGCTATCTGTTCTGCTATCTTCGCTATCGCTGCTATTAGCATGAGAAGAGGCTTGAGAAGTACTTGCAAAGTATGAGCGAATATCCATATTAATATGAAGAGAAATCAGCTAGTAAGGTTTCTTTTATAGAGACTTTAAGACCATGACATAATGGACTGAGTTAAAAATACTGAGAGAGAGTGGGAAAGAAGGAGGGAACTGAAGAAGTGACAAACCTACAAAGGAGAACACATGGTGGTGTGTGATGACTTTAAGACCATGACATAATGGACTGAGTTAAAAAATACTGAGAGAGAGTGGGAAAGAAGGAGGGAACTGAAGAAGTGACAAACCTACAAAGGAGAACACGTGGTGGCGTGTGATGACATCATGTCTAAGATTAGACTTGAAGACCATGACATAATGGACTGAGTTAAAAATACTGAGAGAGAGGGAGTGGGAAAGAAGGAGAAACAAAAGAAGTGACAAACCTACAAAGGAGAGCACGTGGTGGTGTGTGATGTCATCGTGTCATGACACATGCTCTCCTTTTTCCAAGCAGCTACAATATCATGAGAAATATATACAGTCTAGCCATAGTTCGGTATAGCATAATGCCATTGGTAGTCAGTCAAAATAGCTATCCTCAGACATTGTAAAAGCAAAAAAAAATATGGGGGGATCTTCCCCCCAGACCCCCCTTTTACGACTTATTAACATGTTAAGAAAATATTAACAAAAATTAGGGCACCAAGTGACCAACCATTTCCACCCCCCCCCCCCCCCCCCCTAGAGAACTAGAGAAAAATTGTGTATGAAACCTGTTGTCCATGATTTTGTAAGAAAATGCATGGAATGCAACATAATTCGATTTCACAAAAGCCCACCTCCATTATACGAGTGACAAGTGACTATATCTAATCTATATATGCTGATTGCCGTAGCATGCAACTTCAGCAAATATTTAAGATGGAATGTTGTACTAAAGATTTTAGAAAAAGTGCATGCCATCATAAGTAGCAGCTATATATACAGTTAGTACTGCAAAAATACCTGTGGGTAAAACACTTTCGTACTCCACGCGGAAGCCCAGGGTGCACGTCCCCTTTCCACACCATCCAGGCTCTCCGCCCCCCCTTATTTTTCCATATCTCAAGTTCGCCCCCCCTTGGCAAAATTTCTGTATACAACCCTGAGTAGGTTTAAAATAGCTCCATGGGGACAGACACTGGACCAACACCGCACTGTATTGAGGCAAGTTGAAGTACGTAGGTCGATAATAGCTCTATGGGTACACACACTGGACCAACACCGCACTGGGTTTAGGCAAGTCGAAGTAGGAGGATAATATATGTAGTTCTATGAGGACACACACTGGAACAACACCACACTGGGTTGAAGTTGGTTGAAGCAGGTTAACAATAACTCTATGTGGACACACACTGGACCAACACAATACTGGGTTGAGGCAAGTTCAAGTAGGTCGACAATAGCTGTATGGAGACACACACTGGACCAACACTACCATGGGTTGAGACAAGTTGAAGTAGGTTGATAATAGCTCTATGGGGAACCACACTGGACCAATACCACATTGGGTTGAGGCAAGTTGAAGTAGGTTGACAATAGCTATATTGAGACACACACTGGACCAACACCATCATGGGTTGAGGCAGGTTGAAAATAGCTCTATGGAGGCACACACTGGACCAACACAACACTGGGTTGAGGCAAGTTGAAGTAGGTTGACAATAGATCTATGTGGACACACACTGGACCAACACCACACTGGGTTGAGGCGGGTTGAAATACATAGGTGGACAATAGCTCTATGGGGAAAGACACTGGACCAACACCACACTGGGTTGAGGTAGGTTGAAGTAGGTTGATCCTGGCATGAGCATGACCTAGTGTTCTCTGCATCCTTGCATGAGCATGACCCAGTGTTCTCTGCATCCTTGCATGAGCATGACGCAGTGTTCTCTGCATCCTTGCATGAGCATGACGCAGTGACAATAGCTCTACATGGGGACACATGCTGGACCAACATCATACTGGGTTGAGGCAAGTTGAAGTAGGTTGACAAAATCTCTATGGAGACACTAACACCACCATGGATCGGGGCAGGTTGATAATAGCTCTATGGAGGCACACACAGTACCAATACCAAACTGGGTGAGGCAAGTTCAAGTAGGTGGACAATAGCTCTATGAGGCAAGTTGAATTAGGTTGATTTATGGGGACACACACTGGACCAACGCCACACTGGGTTGAGGCAAGTTGAAGTAGGTTGACAATAGCTTTATGGAGACAGACTGAACCAACACCACACTGGGTTGAGGCAGGTTGAAGTAGGTTGACAATAGCTCTATGGAAAAAAACACTGGACCAATATCAAACTGGGTGAGGCAAGTTGAAATAGTTGGACGATAGCACTATGGGGACACACACTGGACCAACACCACACGGGGTTGAGGCAAGTTGAAGTAGATTGACAAATAGCTGCATAGAGACACACACTGGACCAACATCACACTGGGTTGAGGCAAGTTGAAGTAGGTTGACAATAGCTGCATGGAGACACACACTGGACCAACACCACACTGTGTTGAGGCAAGTTGAAGTAGGTTGACAATAGCTCCATGGAGACACACACTGGTCCAACACCACACGGGGTTGAGGCAAGTTGAAGTAGATTGACAATAGCTGCATAGAGACACACACTGGACCAACACCACTGGATTAAAAATCTAAAAACAAAAAGGTGCAGTAGCTCAACTACATGTATCCAACCCCTGAGGGCAGGGGAAATTCTGCATTCTGTGGTTGCTTAGCAACCCACTGCTATCATCAACCTGGCAGGAGAACTGATTCTAATGAGATGGAGATATCCTGCATACCCACTGATTCTGTATATACAAAACTTGTAGGAATATGTTTGTGGGGGCCAGCACGTCTCTGTGGAGTGACAGAATGATGGAAGCATAAACTAATAGGTGCTAATAACTTGTGGTAAAACTTTATAATAGATTCTACTCCACTATATGAACTTGATATATGTATAACTCAAAAGATAGGTCTCTCTCGGTACTCTTTCTTGATATTTAATTTTTTTTATAGGTATAACTATACACAAGTTACTGGTGCTAACCTCAAAACCTAAGCAACCACAGAATGCAGAATTTCCCCTCAAGATCCCCAATTAGGTGGCATGGACATACTTGACAGAGCATTTCCCAAGTTGACTGGTAAAAGTGCAGGGTCAAAGGTCAATTAGAAGGACCCCATCTTATGAGTATTGAAGTTAATCCCTAGCAACCATAAGCTAAGGGATAGCAGTCGGTGTTGTTAAAATGGAATCATGAAGCATGTGTTCCTGTTGTAGGCAGCACATGTGGGTAGTCCAACATCATAAATTTTGTTCATTGTCAGCACAGTCATGCTGCCAGTTTTCCCAGACTCTCTCCATGTGTGCATATGAGAGGCAGGCTGAGGTCCTAGAGGAGGCAAAACACCAACCAACAAGACACTACTTTAAGTTTCAGTTTGTGGCCCATCCAAGTGACAAAATATTTTTAAGATAATAAACAGCAACCTAACTACGATATGATTCCATGACTCTAGGTTTTGCAGAGGTAGGTACAGGACTCTGCGCACCAGGCTCACCTTCAGGGAGTTGAAATATACTGGTACTTGCTAGAGTCGGTTCATTGCTTAGATGCCCATCGCTTTGAAGGGCTGAGGACAGTCAGTGTATACGGTTCCGTCATCAACGACGAATGGGTCATAACGCGCGAAGGATGTTATACGCCCAAGGTAGTCTCGCTAGCCAGACTCGCAAACACTTACATACTCGCCCGTGGGCATTTGAGAGTCTGGCTGCATACGTGAGTATCTGGGACAGCAACTACCACACCCACCTAAACATATTATTATATTTATGCCAATGTGTATATATAATAATAATAATTATTATTATTATGATCGTGTGTATCAGTGTCGACTTATTTAGAGCAGCCCAGAGAGCTTAGTATAAGAGTGGCATGGATCAGCATTCCTGGTGTGCTTTCCCCCTCTTATGTAACGGGCCAGAATATTTGTATGGGCAAGTTTATTCACAAGGACTGAACTCATTTAGATTTGTGATTTTTGTTGGCATTTTTCCCCCCTTCTAACCTTATTCATCGTAGTCACCCTAATCCGATAATAATCCAAATTCTCTAGTCATTGTCCCTAAAACTAGTCATTGTCCAAGCCCTAACTCTATTCATTATCTGGGCCCTAACTCAGCCTAGTCCCTAACGAGAGTCATTGTCCAAGCCCTCACCTTCCAAGTTCTAGATTGTCCTGGCCCTAACCAAGCCATTCTTCGCCCGGAAGTAAGTGGGCATGCGCGTGGTTGGGAAATGAATTTCGTTATAATTCCTTAAAATTAATTTTCCAACCGCGCGCTAGTCCACCCTACTGGGGGAAAAGTTGTTGAATATAATAGAGCTTCCTCTACACATTGGTGCTGTAGTGTTACAGCTCTCTAGCACTTGGCAATCTGGAGTTATGTATGCAGAGAAATCAGACACTCAGGTTTTTGAGCCTGTAGCTGAAAATTAGTATCAAAAGAAAGCACAGAGAGAGACCTAACTTATGAGCTATAATATATCAACTCCATACCATGAAGTTTACAGAATCTATGGACCTATTAATTGGTAACCACAAAACTTTTTAACACTTACTATTACTATTACTTTATGGTTTTTTACCCCTAACACCACTTAGACCTTAACTCTTCTCCAGGTGAGTTTATTTGGAAAAAAATTAAAAATTGACCATTAAGTACAAATAAATTGATATTAAATCAGAGGTTAACAATAGTCCCTAGCAACCATATACCACAAGATAGCTCTACTGTTGGACATTATTGTGGTCAATTCATGTTGCTAGGTAACCAAACCACATGTGTATGAATATCATTATAATGTTGTTTAATAATTTAAAAAAATTAAAATTGTATATTATTATTGTATTGTAGATTATAAATATCTTTCTATTTTCAGCCAACTTTAGGAACAACAGATATGCTGTGGTATGACAGACGTTTGCCTGACTAACAGAGAGGACATAATTTCTACTGAATAGAATTCCCACCAATATTATTGATACAATTCCCATATTGATACAATGTACACAGAATCAAAGAGCAATTATACAATACAATACTCTGTAATGACATACTCATAGTCTGATATACTTAGTGTCCTCGTGCAGTAAGACTAGCACTGGATGAAGGTAAGGGGGAGAGTCGGACACTCCTACTTCTGAGAAAAGTACGTCCTCGTGTAGGTCTACAAGACGAGCGTCCTCGTGCAGTATGGATGAAGAGAGTGGGGTAGGTGTGTTTGCATCACTATCTTTATCAGAACTCATCTGAACGTGGGGAAGCTGTGCCATGGTATTATCTCCGTCATGGTCCATCACTTGCTCCATCAAACCTGAACATGATAGAGTTGTTATTCATCAACTTATTAGACAAGTCAAGGAATCAAGTACAGCTAGAACTATAAAGGAAAGTAGGCTATTAGACAGGTGTAGCTAACACCATGATTTAGCTAGCTCCTCAGACTATCAGGCTTTATATATAGCTAGCAAAGTACATTGACTTACCAGGAGGACTTCCAGGATCAATGCCTTCGCCTCCAACAGCCATAGCTTTGTCCATACTGCCATGGTTTCGATTGGAAAAGTCTCTGCCGAGTAGCTCTACTTGGTCACGATCCAAACTGGGCTGTCCACGGTAGGCATAGATGCTTCACTCTCCCCTTCCTCAGATTCATCGTCAGATAACCCGAAGTCGTCGAAGTTGTCGCCCAGGACCGCTGTGAGCACCTCATCAAAAGATAGCCATTTTAAATTCTATGGCAGAATTGACCCCTTGAACTTTACGGCGGGATTTCCCTATTACCATTTTTTTAATTTTTTTTATTTTTTTTTATTTTTATTTTATTTTTTTTTATTATTTTTTTTATTATTTTTTTATATTTTTTTTATTTTATTTTATTTTTTTATTTTTTTTTATTTTTTTAATTTTTTTTTTTTTATTTTTTTATTATTTTTTTTTTTAATTTTTTTTTTACAAACATTACCATGGCGTATAATTTTGAATGTAGCTGCAGCGCTATTTTATGATATTTTTGTTTTGCCAATGATTTTTGAAAGCAATTACGCCATATGGCGTTAACTACTTAACTATAATCAACTTAATATATTCCTCGTGTATTGGTTTACTTATTTATACTCGTAATATTAGCCTCTTGGCCATTGAGTAGGATCTTCCATAAAAAAATCAAGTTAAAAAAATATAAATAAAAAAATTAAAAGTTCATAGCACATTTGATACCACATGTAGCTGGAAATACAAGTACTTATGCCAAGTGGGCAATTTATCAAGGTGAATATTTGGCACAGAATGAGTGTCTTGTGAGTTTTGATGTTTCCTCTCTTTTTACCAATAACGAGGCCATGGAAGTAATTTTAAGTGTTGACGAAAGATGAGTGGTGATAGTACTAGGAAGAGCAAATGTGCGGCCCAATCCTGCAGCACACCATATAGCAGAGGCCAAAATAACCTACGCTGAAAAATAGAATAGGGAGGAGGAATAAGTGTTAACCACAAATTAGACTTGGGGCAAGAATCACTTGATGGAGACAAGCTTATGTGAGAGGACTACAAAGGTGATAACAGGTTTTCTGAACTGCTGGAGATGTACCTAAAATTCACTTATTTCTGGTTTCAAGAAAAATGGTACGAGCAGAATGAGGGTGCAGCAATGGGCTCTCCAGTATCTGGAGTGCTAGCCAAACTTTATATGGAACATGTTATTATTTGAAGAATTGGCACTCACGCCTGCCCAACTGAAGCCAAAAGGTTTTGGAAGAGTTATGTGGATGATATCTTATGCATTGTGAAGAAGGGAAGTGAACAGGAGTTGTTGGACCATCAGAACAACATCAGGTCATCCATAAAGTTTACCATGGAGCTTGAAGTGGAAGGAATGCTGCCTTTTCTGGATGGCCACCTACACAGAAGGAAGATGGAAAACTAACTGTAACCATTTACAGGAAACACACGCATACCAACCGGTCCCTTGATCACATCATCCTATCCATGTCAGAAGAGGAATGGTGAAGATATTGTATGATAGGCAAGGAGAGTAGTGACGGAGAAGGAAGACCTTTGGAAGGTATAGATAATGCTTATCCACAAGCCTTCATCAACCTTTTATCTGCAGATAATTCTAAATGCAGAAAGGAAGATAAGTTCACCGATACAGGCAACCAGTGGTTTAAAAAGAAGGATCCTGTGGTATATATTTCTAATGCAGCAGGGATGAGTGAAGATATCAGGAGGGTCTGCGGGAAGTTCAACATTAAAGTCATTTTCAGATCAGGAAGAATTCTCAGGACACAACAGAGAAGAGTGAACGAGTTTTACCCTAATATGCACTCATGCATTGTGTACCGCATCCCTTGTAGCTGTGGGAAATACTACATAATGGAGACCATCAGAAGACTGGAGACCAGAGTGAAAGAACATCAAGATGCCTGTAGAAAATGTGTTAAAGCAATTGCTGAACATGCTTGGGATAATGGACATCTTATTTTGTGGAAGAAAGACACCATCTTGGGCCAGGCCAGAAAACAGAAGCAACTGCTACATAGTGAAGGAGGTATTACACACCAGCCTAGCACCAAAGTGCGGGCAGTTCAATTAAGACTGTGGAATGGACTTGCCAGGCTACTGGGGAGCCACTCTCAAGAACCCGTTGAAGCCATGACCATATAATTAATTTATTTATTTTTTATCATTTTTACTTCAGCTAACCCAACATTGGGGCTTAGAAACTTAGTGGTTAATTAATCTGATGATTTCTTTCTTTGGATCATGCCTATATAGAGCAATGCAATTGTCACAGCTACAGATGAGGTTTGTAGCTTTAGCTTTCTTACAGCTATATATCTCAAGCACTCCATTATATATAGTGTGTCATGCTTTGGTGTCTGTTTGAAGCTTATAGATCTTGAAGGCAATCTTCAGGTTTAGTTAAAGGGCAACTGCACCCCCCCATCCTGTTTTTTTCCTATGTTTAGATAATTCTAGCTCTAAAATATATTATATCTACAGGGAGATACACGGCATTGTTGTAAGAATAATTCAGTTAGGATGTGGCTCGCTAATGTTGTGTACACTCTCAGTATATTTTCTGTAGTTCAGCAGATAGTATTATAATAATAACAATAATTTACATTCTGAGTTCATTGACAACTAATTAAGACACGCTAGTTATATAGATAATTGAAAAATAATTAATTAGAAAGAAAACACAAAAAATAAACGAGAATTTTTTTTTGTAAAAGAAGCAGCCATTTCTTTGTGCTTTGCGGTGGAGACATCTGGTATGTAGCCTGAGGCACGATCTTTGGTGAAGGAATTGGGGAGGAAGTTACGTGCACCTACCAGAGATTTCAACTCCAGTAGGCACCTCCTTCAATGTCTGTCTGTGGTGATACAGAGGGAGAATGCTGCAGCAGTTTTGGGCACCCTGGGGTCTCCTTGACTTTGTGGTTTTTGTCATAAAATAAAAAAATGTGTGTGTGTGTGTGCATAATTGACTAGTATGTGTTAATTAGGTGTTAATGAATCCAGTATATATTTTGTAAATTAAAATTGTATTGTCTTTAAAAGGATTGTCTTTAAAAGGATTGAGGTTAGTAACCTCTAACTGATTGTGGTTTAGTTGGGTAGAATATGGCCAAACCAATATAGTAATATACTCAGCTTCAAGGCATTTCCGACACTAAAATGTAATCTTCGTTGGGTTATGACTGATTTTTTTAAATTATCATATCTTAATTGCATGGTATATATGTATATACAACCTAAGAATAAAATTATAACATTTTTACCATTGCAAATAAACTAGCAGAGAATTCAAGTTGAAATGTTCTCACTAAAAATAAAAAGATTTCAAAATCAAAAAAAAATGCCCCAATATAATTGTTGAAGGAGGGAGGGGGAGAGGGAGGGAGGGGGAGTAAGGGGGGGGGGGGGAGGGAAGGGGAGAGGGAGATGGAGGGAGGGGTAGAGGGAGGATGGGAGAGGGAGGGAGGGGTAGAGGGAGGGATAGAGTTTTTGTTGTGCACAAAGTTGTCAGCATATTACAAGTGCACGTACATGTGATTAACTTAGTGCATGTACATGTGATTAACTTATTGCATGTACATGTGATTAACTTAGTGCATGTACATGTGATTAACTTAGTGCATGTACATGTGATTAACTTAGTGCATGTACATGTGATTAACTTAGTGCATGTACATGTGATTAACTTAGTGCATGTACACGTTATTAACTTAGTGCATGTACATGTTATTAACTTAGTGCATGTACATGTGATTAACTTAGTCCATGTACATGTGATTAACTTAGTGCATGTATACAGCAGCAGATATGAAATG
The DNA here is from genome assembly GCA_028752905.1 of Cladorhizidae sp. MBARI D1340-BT2. Classification (NCBI taxonomy): domain Eukaryota; kingdom Metazoa; phylum Porifera; class Demospongiae; order Poecilosclerida; family Cladorhizidae; species Cladorhizidae sp. MBARI D1340-BT2. Next base: position 48,880,468 of record JAQNBH010000006.1, read on the forward strand.
AACTGTACAAGAGGTAGAGTATCCTAGTTACAGTCGTGTGAATCGGTACTCCAGTTCTGTGATGCTGATTGGCTGACTCTTCTCCTCATCGTAGTCGAACCATTCCTGCAATGCAAAATGGAGGCATTTTAGAAATCATTCCATAGTGTAACTTTTGTGGGCATCAGTTGGTCACTGGCCACACTACATCAGTTTATAGTTGCATATCATTGAGAGAAATAGCCACTTACTATTCATGAAAACTCTTTTTGCGTCAGGCGTATGTGTTATCACACGGAGCAATAAACACCTTCCATATGTGTGTGTATGAATTGTAATGTTGTGGTTCTGTGCACGTGCTTATTTGCATTGCTAAGAGACAGGTCAGTCCTACAATAGAACCTAATTATACAAGATGCATGTACTTATTTGCATTGCTAAGAGACAGCTCTGTGCAACAATATAACCTAATTATACAAGATGCACGTACTTATTTGCACTGCTAAGAGACAGCTCTGTGCAACAATAGAACCTAATTATACAAGATGCATGTACTTATTTGCATTGCTAAGAGACAGGTCAGTGCAGCAATAGAACCTAATTATACAAGATGCACGGACTGGTCCACAAGGTTGACAATAGCGCTATGAATATGCCAGCAAGATTTAAAGGTTCAGACACAGAGATGCTAGGTAATGATGGCATGCCACTAACATGCTCCTTGCTGGTCTAAATAGCTTTTAAGATTATTCTTTAAATCAGCTTTTTGGATTTGTTCAGCAGCTCACTAACTAGCTTGTTTGTGTGTATCTTAAGGCAGTGTTGCCATGGTGTTGGACCAGAGTCTTAGCTACATATATATCTGATCCCTCGGTGAGTTAGAGTTCACCGAGTGTAACCAAAAAGCTGATTGATATAAAGACCAATCTAGTACATGATGTGAGCTGCGAGTAAATGTACAAGTCTAAACTGGTTATACCAGTACATACACACCTTGTTGCCAGGTAATGTTCCGACACTCACCTTTTCCGAGAGGTTGACATTCTGAAAGGTCGACCTTTTGTCCTCACCGATGACAGTGAATCCATTCTAATGAACACAACAGTGAGTGATACAAATCAAACAACTATTCAGTTTCATATTATAAAATGGTGGTTCTTAACTTAACTCTTCCTCTGGTGCATTTACGCAGATAACAACAATGTGGTTGTCAACTTAACTCTTTCACAGGTACATTTACGCAGGTTTTTCTCTCTCTTCATTTTTGGCACTATTCCCCCCTAACGGATAGCAACAAACTCCATAGTAACCTTTGATGTATTGCATTACCTTTGACAAACCTATTGTGATTAATCACACCCAAACCATGATTATGAATATAATTAAAGTTATGACATCACTTTTGGTTTTGTAATAATCGTTTGTTGCTATAGGATGCTATTCAAAGTGTAGCTGCTATATTTTGAATCGGATCTACCTAAGGCTTCCCACCTCTAGACCTCTAGACAAGCTCGTATCATTTTTTCTAGCTGCTTCTAGAAGAAGTGGATGTGTGGATTCTGAGTCGTCATACTGAAGGAGTCGTCAAAGGACATGGGAACTGAATATGCTGAAGGAGGAGGTGAGGGCTCAGAAGGCACTGAAGAGGAGAGCTTGGAAGACATGCCACACAAACCAAAGAAGTAGCTAGAGGGGATGCCATAAACAGCGAGAAAGGGCCTGGAGGGTATATATATATAAATATATATATAAATATATATAAATAATAAAGAGTTCTTAATGCTATGAATTACTGTAACAGGAGGCACAGCACACAATGTGGGGACTGGTCCACTCCAGAGACTCACTGGAGGCCATTGCACACTTTAATGCTATGAATTACTGTAACAGGAGGCACAGCACACAATGTGGGGACTGATCCACTCCAGAGACTAACTGGAGGCCATTGCACACTTTAATGCTATGAATTACAGTAACAGGAGGCCCAGCACACAATGTGGGGACTGATCCACTCCAGGGACTCACTGGAGGCCATTGTACACTTTAAAAACCATCTGCTAATCCCATACAGTCTGCTTACTTTTCATTGTCCCCTGCTACTAATAGGCTCTGGAACTCTCTCCCCAATTAAATTAAAGACCAATTTAAGCCCTATACGTATTCAACACCACTTATCATCACTTTGACTTCTAACTTACTTGACTATAATCAACTTAATATACTCAAGCACTCCCAGACAATGTACACATTATAGACTCAGCAAATTCTCAGTTGACATAAAGAAATTAAAATGACCTCATAATCATACATGATATTTACTCTCTCAAAGTTTCAACTATCTGCTCTAGCCCTCACCAGGAATTCCTGATGAAGGCTAGAGCATCTACAGCAGTCGAAACGTCGAGGGAGTAAATTTCAAGTTGATTGTTGAAAAGGTCATTATGTAACTCTTACAGTATACTAGCTTAGATACCCACACTCTGTTGTGGGAGTGCTAACTGCAGATGCAGAGAGGATGAACCAGGAGACTGTACAAGAACTGAACAGGAACACCACAGAGTGATGACCAGCTGATCACCTGTCACACACAGACACACACCGTCAGAATCGTATTTATTAATTTTTAGTTGGGAATATTTTTCGATTTCCATACATTTTCTGAGAAATGAAAACTCGGGGGTGGTGTGTGTTTTTCTCAAAAAAAAAATTCCAATTAAAAAAATATTATTTCAATTTCCCCATCAAAATTGGAAGCTTTTTATAAATCATAAATAAATAATAACAACAATCTATGCCCTTGACCTACTCATCAAGTCTGGTTCAAATCAGTTCGGGTATTTGGCCAGGTATAAGACGTGCTTTCAACTTCATATATACAGTCTACTTATATATATATATAGATATGCATGTATATATATATATACAGTACTTATATAATTATACATAGAGAGCGAGAGATTAGCTTACCCTGGGGTCAAAGTCCACAACATCCATCCCTCGACATTCAAATGCTACTATGGTCTTGAATGAGCCTCCATCCTTACTCTTAAACAACACAAGTCAGTTAGTAATAGAGACAAGTCCTCACTCTTAAACAGCACAAGTCACTTGATAATAGAGACAAGTCATCACTCTTAAACTGTATAAGTCACTTGGTAATAGAGACAAGTCCTCACTCTCAAACTGTACAAGTCACTAGGTAATAGAGACAGCGAAAAGTCCTCTCTTAAACAGTACAAGTCACTTGGTAATAGAGAAAAGTCCTCACTCTCAAACTGTATAAGTCACTTAGTAATAGAGACAGTCGTCACTCTTAAACAGCACAAGTCACTTGGTAATAGAGAAAAGTCCTCACTCTTAAACAGCACAAGTCACTTGGTAATAGAGAAAAGTCCTCACTCTTAAACAGCACAAGTCACTTGGTAATAGAGAAAAGTCCTCAGTACAAGTCACTTAGTAATAGAGCCGAGTCCTAACTCTTAAACAGCACAAGTCACTTGGTAATAGAGAAAAGTCTTCACTCTCAATCTGTACAAGTCACTTGGTAATACAGACAAGTCTTCACTCTCAAAATGTACAAGTCACTTAGTAATAGAGCCAAGTCCTCACTCTTAAACAGCACAAGCTACTTGGTAATAGAGACAAGTCCTCACTTATAACTGAATGACCTCTGACATTTATTTGTGTGTTGTTGTTTTAGAGTTACAACTATTTGTTCACTGTTCCTATAATTAGATAGCAAATACAAAAAGCTGCAGTTTGGCTCAAGCAAGAGCTCCATTGAGGTAAGCAAACAGAACCTTCATGTACATACGTATCATTACTCACTTTATGTCTACAAGAGCAAATATAGAGGTCAAGTTTTAGGTATTATATCTCTCTAAATCAGTCCACTGAGCATATGCAAGTAAAATAATAACCCTATTCACATCAACCCAGTGTGATGTTGGTCCAGTGTGTGTCCCCATAGAGCTATTGTCAACCTACTTCAACCTGCCTCAACCCAGTGTGATGTTGGTCCAGTGTGTGTCCCCATAGAGCTATTGTCAACCTACTTCAACCTGCCTCAACCAAGTGTGATGTTGGTCCAGTGAGTGTCCCCATAGAGCTATTGTCAACCTACTTCAACCTGCCTCAACCCGGTGTGATGTTGGTCCAGTGAGTGTCCCCATAGAGCAGTGGTTACCAAACTTTTGACAGTGTGGGCCACATTGGGATATCCAGGGGCTGGATCATAAAATTGAAACTTAAGTGTGCTATATGTATATGTACCGGTCTTATTCACATTATCTTATTTGTTTACAGTCCAGGGGATTTGTCACTCTGCCCAAGAGTCCAGGAAAGCTGACCACTGCTCCATTGTTGTGTCAAGGAAGAAGCCAGACTTGACTTTTAGTTTCATTTATACATGCAGGGAATATTCAATGGTGGTCAGCTGTTCTGTGGTTTCATTAGTTACAAACCACTAACCACTAGTCAATGGCATGACAGGTAGCATAATAGCCATGCTTCCAACCACTTCACACACATCTAGTATTGTTTGTTATTGTTTTTAGCATGATGATTTTATTTCTTTTTAATATAGTAAAGTGGATGTTTACATAGGGTTAAGTAAATGCTTCCAACTTTCAAGAAATATCAGAATTAATTTTTTCTTTTCTTTTTAAGACAGCAAACATGGTGTTTCCACATGGTTAGATAAATGTTTGCAATATCAGAAGACATTGCAAACTTGTTCTTGTTCAGTGGGAAGTGTGGAATTGCTGGTGACTTTTCATGATTCAATGTCAGGTTTCAGATTAGTTAGTGCATCACTGTTACCATAGGCAGAGTTTTGCAAATTCCCCCACAGAGTGAGTTAGAGGTTATGGGACGAGTACCATGCTCTGCTATAAACAAAACCTGGGTATTAGAGGGAAGCAAGAAAGGCAGGAATGCAGTTCTGGTTGCTAGAGCATTGGTTCGACCGGACAAGGCCGAGGTACCTCTCCGTATACTCAACACCAGAGATGTGACCATCACTATTCAGAAGGGTGCCACCATAGCTGAAATGGAGCTGGTGCCAACTGATCCGATCCCAATGGTTGGTGCTGTCGAACCCTCTTCAGTTAACCTGAACGAACATGAGGCCTTATGGGAGATGGCAGACAGAGCAGGGGATGAGGTCAACCACGGAGAGAAGGAACAGCTGTTTGCACTGTTCTTAGAGTACCAGGATCTTTTTGCCAAATCACCTGATGATTTTGGACGTACAGGGAAGATCAAGCACAAAATCGAGACAGGTGACAGTCAAGCAATTCGCCAATCAACGCGTCGGATTTCTCCAGCTAAGAAGGAAGAAGCCTCAAAACTTCTTAAGGAAATGCTTGATAGAAATGTCATTAAACCCTCAAGTAGTCCCTGGGCAGCACCAGTTGTCTTAGTCCAAAAGAAGGACGGGTCTACACTATTCTGTGTTGACTATAGAAAACTCAATACCATCACGAGGAAAGATGCTTACCCACTTCCTAGAGTGGATGACACACTAGACACTCTCTCTGGTGCTAAATGGTTCAGCACCCTGGACCTTGTTAGCGGTTATTGGCAAGTGGAGATGGGCTCTGCTGACCAGGAAAAAACAGCCTTCTGCACACATGAAGGGTTATTCGAGTTTCAGGTGATGCCCTTTGGCCTTTGCAATGCCCCAGCTACATTTCAGCGACTGATGGATATGGTGCTTGCGGGCATCCAGTGGAAGAACTGTCTAGTCTATTTGGATGACATAATTGTTATTGTGAAGACATTTGAGGAACATCTATCTAATCTGAAAGAAGTATTTGAGAGATTAAAGGAGGCAGGACTGACACTCAAACCCAGCAAGTGTAACTTCTGCTCGCCACAGGTGGAGTTCCTAGGACATGTTGTGTCTAGAGATGGTGTGCACACGGACCCACGCAAGACGGCTAAGGTTGCAAAGTGGCCAACACCCACTTCTAAGAAGGATGTGCAACAGTTTCTTGGTCTAGCCAACTACTATCGAAGATTTGTCCAGAACTTTTCTACTATAGCTAAACCTCTTCATCGGTTAACAGAGAAGACAGTAAAGTTTGAATGGACTGCTGAATGCCAGACATCATTCCAGGACCTTCGCCACAGACTTGTGACGGCACCAATCTTAGCATTCCCTGACCACAGCCGAGTGTTCATCCTAGACACCGATGCGAGTGCAACAGGCATAGGAGCTGTGCTATCACAACCCCAAGAGGATGGAACAGAGAAGGTTATAGCATATGCACGCAAGGTATTGACCAGGCCGGAACGTAATTACTGCGTGACTAGACGGGAATTGCTTGCTGTGGTCACATTTGTTCAGCAGTTTAGGCCATACCTCCTGGGAAGACAGTTCCTTCTCAGGACTGACCATGGCTCCTTGACCTGGCTCTCAAATTTCAAGGAACCGGAGGGTCAGCTTGCACGTTGGCTAGAGAGATTACAGGAGTATGATTTTACTATCTCCCATCGCCCTGGACGGAAACACCAGAATGCAGATGCATTGTCTCGAAGACCATGTACGCAATGTGGCAGAGAGAGTCACGAAGAAGGCCTAGTCTCTGTGGTGGAGAGTGGATCAATAGCCTCTGACCTTGTGGAGATGTCCACAGTAGAGATGCGACAGAAACAACTTAGCGATGGTCCGGTACAGCTTTTCCTACTAGCAAGAGAAAAAGACGAAAAACCTAGCATAGATGATGTCAGAAGCCAAGGACCCGTTGCTCAACGTCTTAATCAGCTCTGGGACAAACTAGTGGTGAAGCAAGGAGTACTCTGGAGGCAGTACGAAGATGTTAAAGGGACCTCAACCTGGGTACAATTAGTAGCCCCGTGCTGCCTCCAGGAAGAAATACTGCAAGATTTGCACGCTGGAGCAATGGGCGGTCACCTTGGCACGGAAAAAACTCTTAAAAAGTTAAAGGAAAGGTTCTACTGGCCTGGAATGCACCATGATGTCACAAACTGGTGTCGGACTTGCACAACATGTGCTACACGGAAAACTGCTACCCAAAGAAACTGTGCGCCTCTTCAAACCATCAAGGCGGGTTATCCAATGCAAGTGGTGGCAGTAGATATTATGGGTCCCTTGCCTGAGAGTAAATCTGGAAATAGCTACATACTGGTGGCAGCAGACTATTTTACCAAGTGGGTCGAGGTATACGCAATACCTAACCAAGAAGCTATCACAGTTGCCAAGAAACTTACTGATGAAATGTTTTGCAGGTTCTCACCTCCAGAGCAACTGCATTCGGATCAGGGTAGACAGTTTGAATCTATATTGATTCAAGAGATATGTAAATTGCTCCAGATACGAAAGACAAGGACCACTCCATACCACCCCCAATGTGATGGTCTAGTAGAACGGTTCAACCGCACCTTACTAGACATGCTTGCCACCACCACAAAAGATCATCCCTTTGATTGGGAAGATCAGCTCTCTAAGGTATGCATGGCTTACAATAGCAGTGCCCACTCCTCAACTGGATATACATTCTTTCTGATGTTTGGCCGTCAAGCGAGAATGCCAGTGGACATGATGTATGGGACTGGTGCACATGACGAACTTCCTGTATCAGACTATGCACGTCAGCTTAGAAAGGATTGGAGGAGGCATACAAAAATGTTCGGGTGAAGCTTGGTACAGGCCATGAACATCGCAAGAAGTATTACGACAGGAACACTCATGGAAGACCATTTCAAGACGATGAACTAGTTTGGCTACACTCTAGAGTCGTTTCATGTGGGAAATCAAGAAAGCTTCACCATCCTTGGATTGGCCCATTCAAAAAATAATCACACGATTGACGGAATGTGATTATCGAATCAAAGGTCTCGGAAGAAAGAGAAAAATCCATGTTGTGCATTTCAATCGATTGAAGCTTTGTGCTCCGGGAGCAAGATTTGAACACAATGCTCCAGAAGCTACCGATTCTTCAGAGAAATTGCCAAGTCTAACAACACCTACCAATTTTGGAGTAGACATGGAACTGATCGATTATGGAAGTCAGGACGAACATCGCACGCCTCCTGGATCTCGATACCCTTGTCGTATAAGACGACATCCGGACAGATTTTCCCCCGGTGTCTCTTATTGAATTTAAAAGATTCGTGATGAACTTTTATGAAAGGCGGGGTAGTGTAACAGTGTTAATTACTAACTATCATTACTCATTATCTGACCTTTGGATTGTTGTTGTTATTGTATCTCTTCTAGATGCCCATATAAGGGATGCTGGACAGTCAGGTCATCTGACCAATCACTGATTAACAACTCATGTAATAATTTCTATATAATGCCGTGATTTTGGATACTGTATGTATGATTGCTGGTATGCTGAAATAATAACTGTACTAAGATACTGTGCCCTGTTTAACACTGGCTCCGCGACGGTTACAGAGCTATTGTCAACCTACTTCAACCTACCTGAATCCGGTGCGATATTGGTCCAGTGTGTGTCCCCATAGAGCTATTGTCAACCTACTTCAACCTGCCTCAACCCAGTGTGGTGTTGGTCCAGTATGTGTCCCCATAGAGCTATTGTCAACCTACTTCAACCTGCCTCAACCCAGTGTGATGTTGGTCCAGTGAGTGTCCCCATAGAGCTATTGTCAACCTACTTCAAGCTGCCTCAACCCAGTGTGATGTTGGTCCAGTGAGTGTCCCCATATAGATATTGTCAACCTACTTCAACCCAGTGTGATGTTGGTCCAGTAAATGTCCCCATAGAGCTATTGTCAACCTACTTCAACCTGCCTCAACCCAGTGTGATGTTGGTCGAGTGAGTGTCCCCATAGAGCTATTGTCAACCTACTTCAACCTGCCCAGTGTGATGTTGGTCCAGTGAGTGTCCCCATAGAGCTATTGTCAACCTACTTCAACCTGCCTCAACAGTGTGATGTTGGTCCAGTGAGTGTCCCCATAGAGCTATTGTCAACCTACTTCAACCAGCCTCAACCCAGTGTGATGTTGGTCCAGTGTGTGTCACCATAGAGCTATTGTCAACTTACTTCAACCTGCCCAGTGTGATGTTGGTCCAGTGAGTGTACCCATAGAGCTATTGTCAACCTACTTCAACCTGCCTCAACAGTGTTGGTCCAGTGAGTGTCCCCATAGAGCTATTGTCAACCTACTGTACTTCAACCTGCCTCAACCTAGTGTGGTGTTGGTCCAGTATGTGTCCCCATAGAGCTATTGTCAACCTACTTTCAACCTGCCTCAATCCAGTGTGATGTTGGTCCAGTGTGTGTCACCATAGAGCTATTGTCAACCTACTTCAACCTGCCTCAACCCAGTGTGATGTTGGTCCAGTGAGTGCCCCCATAGAGCTATTGTCAACCTACTTCAACCTGCCTTAACCCTGTGTGGTGTTCGTCCAGTGTGTGTCACCATAGAGCTATTGTCAACCTACTTCAACCTGCCTTAACCCAGTGTGGTGTTGGTCCAGTGTGTGTCTCCATAGAGCTATTGTCAACCTACTTAGTCCTGCCTCAACACAGTGTGATGTTGATCCAGTGAGTGTCCCCATAGAAGCTATTGTCAACCGACTTCAACCTGCCTCAACGGTGTTGGTCCACTGTGTGTCCCCATAGAGCTATTGTCAACCTACTTCAACCTGCCTTAACCCAGTGTGATGTTGGTCCAGTGAGTGTTCCCATGAGCTATTGTCAACATACTGTACTTCAACCTGCCTCAACCCAGTGTGGTGTTGGTCCAGTATGTGTCCCCATAGAGCTATTGTCATCCTACTTCAACCTGCCTCAATCCAGTGTGATGTTGGTCCAGTTTGTGTCCCCATAGAGCTATTGTCAACCTACTTCAACCTGCCTGAATCCAGTGCGATATTGGTCCAGTGTGTGTCCCCATAGATCTATTGTCAACCTACTTCAACCTGCCTCAACCCAGTGTGGTGTTGGTCCAGTATGTGTCCCCATAGAGCTATTGTCAACCTACTTCAACCTGCCTCAACCCAGTGTGATGTTGGTCCAGTGAGTGTCCCCATAGAGCTATTGTCAACCTACTTCAACCTGCCTCAACCCAGTGTGATGTTGGTCAAGTGAGTGTCCCCATATAGATATTGTCAACCTACTTCAACCCAGTGTGATGTTGGTCCAGTAAATGTCCCCATAGAGCTATTGTCAACCTACTTCAACCTGCCTCAACCCAGTGTGATGTTGGTCGAGTGAGTGTCCCCATAGAGCTATTGTCAACCTACTTCAACCTGCCTCCACCCAGTGTGATGTTGGTCCAGTGTGTGTCCCCATAGAGCTATTGTCAACCGACTTCAACCTGCCTCAACCCAGTGTGATGTTGGTCCAGTGAGTGTCCCCATAGAGCTATTGTCAACCTACTTCAACCTGCCTCAACCCAGTGTGATGTTGGTCCAGTAGGTGACCCCATAGAGCTATTGTCAACCTAATTCAACCTGCTCAATCCAGTATGATGTTGGTCCAGTGTGTGTCCCCATAGAGCTATTGTCAACCTACTTCAACCTGCCTCAACCCAGTGTGGTGTTGGTCCAGTGAGTGTCCCCATAGAGCTATTGTCAACCTACTTCAACCTGCCTCAACCCAGTGTGATGTTGGTCCAGTGAGTGTACCCATAGAGCTATTGTCAACCTACTTCAACCTGCCTCAACCCAGTGTGATGTTGGTCCAGTTTGTGTCCCCATAGAGCTATTGTCAACCTACTTCAACCTGCCTCAACCCAGTGTGGTGTTGGCCCAGTGCGTGTCCCCATAGAACTATTATCAGCGTACTTCAACTTGCCTCAACCCAGTGTGGTGTTGGTCCAGTGTGTGTCCCCATAGAGCTATTGTCCACCTACTTCAACCTGCCTCCACTCAGTGTGATGTTGGTCCAGTGTGTCCACATAGAGCTATTGTCCACCTACTTCAACCTGCCTCCACCCAATGTGATGTTGGTCCAGTGTGTGTCCCCATAGAGCTATTGTCAACCTACTTCAACCTTATTTAACCCAGTGTGATGTTTGTCCAGTGAGTGTCCCAATAAAGCTATTGTCCACCTACATATATATACTTCAACATGCCTCAGCCCAGTGTGATGTTGGTCCAGTGTGTGTCCCATAGAGCTATTGTCCACCTACTTCAACCTGCCTCAACCCAGTGTGATGTTGGTCCAGTGTGTGTCCCTATAGAGCTATTGTCAATCTACTTGAACCTGCCTCAACCAGGTGTGATGTTGGTCCACTGTGTGTCCCCATAGAGCTATTGTCAAACTACTTCAGCCTTCCTCCACCCAGTGTGGTGTTGGTCCAGTGAGTGTCCCCATAGAACTATTGTCAACCTACTTCAACCTGCCTCAACCCAGTGTGGTGTTGGTCCAGTGAGTGTCCCCATAGAGCTATTGTCAACCTACTGTACTTCAACCTGCCTCAACCCAGTGTGGTGTTGGTCCAGTATGTGTCCCCATAGAGCTATTGTCAACCTACTTTCAACCTGCCTCAATCAAGTGTGATGTTGGTCCAGTGTGTGTCACCATAGAGCTATTGTCAACCTACTTCAACCTGCCTCAATCCAGTGTGATGTTGGTCCAGTCAGTGTCCCCATAGAGCTATTGTCAACCTACTTCAACCTGACTCAACCCAGTGTGATGTTGGTCCAGTGAGTGTCCCCATACAGCTAATGTCAACCTACTTCAACCTGCCTCAACCCAGTGTGATATTGGTCCAGTGAGTGACCCCATAGAGCTATTGTCAACTTAATTCAACCTGCCTCAATCCAGTATGATGTTGGTCCAGTGTGTGTCCCCATAGAGCTATTGTCAACCTACTTCAACCTGCCTCAACCCAGTGTGGTGTTGGTCCAGTGAGTGTCCCCATAGAGCTATTGTCAACCTACTTCAACCTGCCTCAACCCAGTGTGATGTTGGTCCAGTGAGTGTCCCCATAGAGCTATTGTCAACCTACTTCAACCTGCCTCAACCCAGTGTGATGTTGGTCCAGTTTGTGTGCCGATAGAGCTATTGTCAACCTACTTCAACCTGCCTCAACCCAGTGTGGTGTTGGCCCAGTGCGTGTCCCCATAGAAATATTATCAGCGTACTTCAACCTGCCTCAACCCAGTGTGGTGTTGGTCCAGTGTGTGTCCCCATAGAGCTATTGTCAACCTACTTCAACCTGCCTTAACCCAGTGTGGTGTTGGTCCAGTGTGTGTCTCCATAGAGCTATTGTCAACCTACTTAGTCCTGCCTCAACACAGTGTGATGTTGATCCAGTGAGTGTCCCCATAGAAGCTATTGTCAACCGACTTCAACCTGCCTCAACGGTGTTGGTCCACTGTGTGTCCCCATAGAGCTATTGTCAACCTACTTCAACCTGCCTTAACCCAGTGTGATGTTGGTCCAGTGAGTGTTCCCATGAGCTATTGTCAACATACTGTACTTCAACCTGCCTCAACCCAGTGTGGTGTTGGTCCAGTATGTGTCCCCATAGAGCTATTGTCATCCTACTTCAACCTGCCTCAATCCAGTGTGATGTTGGTCCAGTTTGTGTCCCCATAGAGCTATTGTCAACCTACTTCAACCTGCCTGAATCCAGTGCGATATTGGTCCAGTGTGTGTCCCCATAGATCTATTGTCAACCTACTTCAACCTGCCTCAACCCAGTGTGGTGTTGGTCCAGTATGTGTCCCCATAGAGCTATTGTCAACCTACTTCAACCTGCCTCAACCCAGTGTGATGTTGGTCCAGTGAGTGTCCCCATAGAGCTATTGTCAACCTACTTCAACCTGCCTCAACCCAGTGTGATGTTGGTCAAGTGAGTGTCCCCATATAGATATTGTCAACCTACTTCAACCCAGTGTGATGTTGGTCCAGTAAATGTCCCCATAGAGCTATTGTCAACCTACTTCAACCTGCCTCAACCCAGTGTGATGTTGGTCGAGTGAGTGTCCCCATAGAGCTATTGTCAACCTACTTGAACCTGCCTCCACCCAGTGTGATGTTGGTACAGTGTGAGTGTCCCCATAGAGCTATTGTCAACCTACTTCAACCTGCCTCAACCCAGTGTGATGTTGGTCCAGTGTGTGTCCCCATAGAGCTATTGTCAACCGACTTCAACCTGCCTCAACCCAGTGTGATGTTGGTCCAGTGAGTGTCCCCATAGAGCTATTGTCAACCTACTTCAACCTGCCTCAACCCAGTGTGATGTTGGTCCAGTGAGTGACCCCATAGAGCTATTGTCAACCTAATTCAACCTGCTCAATCCAGTATGATGTTGGTCCAGTGTGTGTCCCCATAGAGCTATTGTCAACCTACTTCAACCTGCCTCAACCCAGTGTGGTGTTGGTCCAGTGAGTGTCCCCATAGAGCTATTGTCAACCTACTTCAACCTGCCTCAACCCAGTGTGATGTTGGTCCAGTGAGTGTACCCATAGAGCTATTGTCAACCTACTTCAACCTGCCTCAACCCAGTGTGATGTTGGTCCAGTTTGTGTCCCCATAGAGCTATTGTCAACCTACTTCAACCTGCCTCAACCCAGTGTGGTGTTGGCCCAGTGCGTGTCCCCATAGAACTATTATCAGCGTACTTCAACTTGCCTCAACCCAGTGTGGTGTTGGTCCAGTGTGTGTCCCCATAGAGCTATTGTCCACCTACTTCAACCTGCCTCCACTCAGTGTGATGTTGGTCCAGTGTGTGTCCACATAGAGCTATTGTCCACCTACTTCAACCTGCCTCCACCCAATGTGATGTTGGTCCAGTGTGTGTCCCCATAGAGCTATTGTCAACCTACTTCAACCTTATTTAACCCAGTGTGATGTTTGTCCAGTGAGTGTCCCAATAAAGCTATTGTCCACCTACATATATATACTTCAACATGCCTCAGCCCAGTGTGATGTTGGTCCAGTATGTGTCCCATAGAGCTATTGTCCACCTACTTCAACCTGCCTCAACCCAGTGTGATGTTGGTCCAGTGTGTGTCCCTATAGAGCTATTGTCAATCTACTTGAACCTGCCTCAACCAGGTGTGATGTTGGTCCACTGTGTGTCCCCATAGAGCTATTGTCAAACTACTTCAGCCTTCCTCCACCCAGTGTGGTGTTGATCCAGTGAGTGTCCCCATAGAACTATTGTCAACCTACTTCAACCTGCCTCAACCCAGTGTGGTGTTGGTCCAGTGAGTGTCCCCATAGAGCTATTGTCAACCTACTGTAATTCAACCTGCCTCAACCCAGTGTGGTGTTGGTCCAGTATGTGTCCCCATAGAGCTATTGTCAACCTACTTTCAACCTGCCTCAATCCAGTGTGATGTTGGTCCAGTGTGTGTCACCATAGAGCTATTGTCAACCTACTTCAACCTGCCTCAATCCAGTGTGATGTTGGTCCAGTGAGTGTCCCCATAGAGCTATTGTCAACCTACTTCAACATGACTCAACCCAGTGTGATGTTGGTCCAGTGAGTGTCCCCATACAGCTATTGTCAACCTACTTCAACCTGCCTCAACCCAGTGTGATATTGGTCCAGTGAGTGACCCCATAGAGCTATTGTCAACTTAATTCAACCTGCCTCAATCCAGTATGATGTTGGTCCAGTGTGTGTCCCCATAGAGCTATTGTCAACCTACTTCAACCTGCCTCAACCCAGTGTGGTGTTGGTCCAGTGAGTGTCCCCATAGAGCTATTGTCAACCTACTTCAACCTGCCTCAACCCAGTGTGATGTTGGTCCAGTGAGTGTCCCCATAGAGCTATTGTCAACCTACTTCAACCTGCCTCAACCCAGTGTGATGTTGGTCCAGTTTGTGTGCCCATAGAGCTATTGTCAACCTACTTCAACCTGCCTCAACCCAGTGTGGTGTTGGCCCAGTGCGTGTCCCCATAGAAATATTATCAGCGTACTTCAACCTGCCTCAACCCAGTGTGGTGTTGGTCCAGTGTGTGTCCCCATAGAGCTATTGTCCACCTACTTCAACCTGCCTCCACTCAGTGTGATGTTGGTCCAGTGTGTGTCCCCATAGAGCTATTGTCCACCTACTTCAACTTGCCTCCACCCAGTGTGATGTTGGTCCAGTGTGTGTCCCCATAGAGCTATTGTCAACCTACTTCAACCTTATTTAACCCAGTGTGATGTTTGTCCAGTGAGTGTCCCAATAAAGCTATTGTCCACCTACATATATATACTTCAACATGCCTCAGCCCAGTGTGATGTTGGTCCAGTGTGTGTCCCATAGAGCTATTGTCCACCTACTTCAACCTGCCTCAACCCAGTGTGATGTTGGTCCAGTGTGTGTCCCTATAGAGCTATTGTCAATCTACTTGAACCTGCCTCAACCAGGTGTGATGTTGGTCCACTGTGTGTCCCCATAGAGCTATTGTCAAACTACTTCAGCCTTCCTCCACCCAGTGTGGTGTTGGTCCAGTGAGTGTCCCCATAGAACTATTGTCAACCTACTTCAACCTGCCTCAACCCAGTGTGGTGTTGGTCCAGTGAGTGTCCCCATAGAGCTATTGTCAACCTACTGTACTTCAACCTGCCTCAACCCAGTGTGGTGTTGGTCCAGTATGTGTCCCCATAGAGCTATTGTCAACCTACTTTCAACCTGCCTCAATCCAGTGTGATGTTGGTCCAGTGTGTGTCACCATAGAGCTATTGTCAACCTACTTCAACCTGCCTCAATCCAGTGTGATGTTGGTCCAGTGAGTGTCCCCATAGAGCTATTGTCAACCTACTTCAACCTGACTCAACCCAGTGTGATGTTGGTCCAGTGAGTGTCCCCATACAGCTATTGTCAACCTACTTCAACCTGCCTCAACCCAGTGTGATATTGGTCCAGTGAGTGACCCCATAGAGCTATTGTCAACTTAATTCAACCTGCCTCAATCCAGTATGATGTTGGTCCAGTGTGTGTCCCCATAGAGCTATTGTCAACCTACTTCAACCTGCCTCAACCCAGTGTGGTGTTGGTCCAGTGAGTGTCCCCATAGAGCTATTGTCAACCTACTTCAACCTGCCTCAACCCAGTGTGATGTTGGTCCAGTGAGTGTCCCCATAGAGCTATTGTCAACCTACTTCAACCTGCCTCAACCCAGTGTGATGTTAGTCCAGTTTGTGTGCCCATAGAGCTATTGTCAACCTACTTCAACCTGCCTCAACCCAGTGTGGTGTTGGCCCAGTGCGTGTCCCCATAGAAATATTATCAGCGTACTTCAACCTGCCTCAACCCAGTGTGGTGTTGGTCCAGTGTGTGTCCCCATAGAGCTATTGTCCACCTACTTCAACCTGCCTCCACTCAGTGTGATGTTGGTCCAGTGGTTGTCCCCATAGAGCTATTGTCCACCTACTTCAACTTGCCTCCACCCAGTGTGATGTTGGTCCAGTGTGTGTCCCCATAGAGCTATTGTCCACCTACTTCAACCTGCCTCCACTCAGTGTGATGTTGGTCCAGTGTGTGTCCCAATAGAGCTATTGTCCACCTACATATATATATATACTTCAACATGCCTCAGCCTAATGTGATGTTGGTCCAGTGTGTGTCCCATAGAGCTATTGTCTACCTACTTCAACCTGCCTCAACCCAGTGTGATGTTGGTCCAGTGTGTGTCCCCATAGAGCTATTGTCAATCTACTTGAACCTGCCTCAACCCAGTGTGATGTTGGTCCAGTGTGTGTCCCCATACAGCTATTGTCAAACTACTTCAACCTTCCTCCACCCAGTGTGGTGTTGGTCCAGTGAGTGTCCCCATAGAACTATTGTCAACCTACTTCAACCTGCCTCAACCCAGTGTGATGTTGGTCCAGTGAGTGTCCCCATAGAGCTATTGTCCACCTACTTCAACCTGCCTCCGCCCAGTGTGAGGTTGGTCCAGTGTGTGTCCCCATAGAGCTATTGTCCACCTACTTCAACCTGCCTCCACCCAGTGTGATGTTGATCCAGTGTGTGTCCCCATAGAGCTATTGTCAACCTACTTCAACCTTCCTCAACCCAGTGTGATGTTGGTCCAGTGAGTGTCCCAATAGAGCTATTGTCCACCTACTTCAACATGCCTCAGCCCAGTGTGATGTTGGTCCGGTGTGGGTCCTATTGTCCACCTACTTCAACCTGCCTCAACCCAGTGTGATGTTGGTCCATTGGGTGTCCCCATAGAGCTATTGTCAACCTACTTCAACCTTCCTCCACCCGGTGTGGTGTTGGTCCAGTGTGTGTCCCCATAGAGCTATTGTCAACCTTCTTCAACCTGCTCAACCTATTGGTCCAGTGAGTGTCCCCATAGAGCTATTGTCAATCTGCCTCAACCAAGTGTGATGTTGGTCCAGTGAGTGTCCCCATAGAGCTATTGTCAACCTACTTCAACCTGCCTCAACCCAGTGTGATGTTGGTCCAGTTTGTGTCCCCATAGAGCTATTGTCAACCTACTTCAACCTGCCTCAACCCAGTGTGGTATTGGCCCAGTGCGTGTCCCCATAGAACTATTATCAGCGTACTTCAACCTTCCTCAACCTAGTGTGGTGTTGGTCCAGTGTGTGTCTCCATGAGCTATTGTCCACCTACTTCAACCTGCCTCCACCCAGTGTGATGTTGGTCCAGTGTGTGTCCCCATAGAGCTATTGTCCACCTACTTCAACCTGCCTCCACCCAGTGTGATGTTGGTCCAGTGTGTGTCCCATTAGAGCTATTGTCAACCTACTTCAACCTTCCTCAACCCAGTGTGATGTTGGTCCAGTGAGTGTCCCAATAGAGCTATTGTCCACCTACATATATATACTTCAACATGCCTCAGCCCAGTGTGATGTTGGTCCAGTGTGTGTCCAATAGAGCTATTGTCCACCTACTTCAACCTGCCTCAACCCTGTGTGATGTTGGTCCAGTGTGTGTCCCCATAGAGCTATTGTCAACCTACTTCAACCTGCCTCAACCCAGTGTGATGTTGGTCCAGTGAGTGTCCTATTGTCAACCTACTTCAACCTGCCTCAACCCAGTGTGATGTTGGTCCAGTTTGTGTCCCCATAGAGCTATTGTCAACCTACTTCAACCTGCCTCAACCCAGTGTGGTGTTGGCCCAGTGCGTGTCCCCATAGAACTATTATCAGCGTACTTCAACCTGCCTCAACCCAGTGTGGTGTTGGTCCAGTGTGTGTCCCCATAGAGCTATTGTCCACCTACTTCAACCTGCCTCCACTCAATGTGATGTTGGTCCAGTGTGTGTCCCCATAGAGCTATTGTCCACCTACTTCAACCTGCCTCCACCCAGTGTGATGTTGGTCCAGTGTGTGTCCCCATAGAGCTATTGTCATCCTACTTCAACCATCTTCAACCGAGTGTGATGTTTGTCCAGTGAGTGTCCCAATAGATCCACCTACATATATATACTTCAACATGCCTCAGCCCAGTGTGATGTTGGTCCAGTGTGTGTCCCATAGAGCTATTGTCCACCTACTTCAACCTGCCTCAACCCAGTGTGATGTTGGTCCAGTGTGTGTCCCCATAGAGCTATTGTCAATCTACTTGAACCTGCCTCAACCCAGTGTGATGTTGGTCCACTGTGTGTCCCCATAGAGCTATTGTCAAACTACTTCAACCTTCCTCCACCCAGTGTGGTGTTGGTCCAGTGAGTGTCCCCATAGAACTATTGTCAACCTGCTTCAACCTGCCTCAACCCAGTGTGGTGTTGGTCCAGTGAGTGTCCCCATAGAGCTATTGTCAACCTACTGTACTTCAACCTGCCTTAACCCATTGGTCCAGTGAGTGTCCCCATAGAGCTATTGTCAACCTGCCTCAACCCAGTGTGATGTTGGTCCAGTGAGTGTCCCCATAGAGCTATTGTCAACCTACTTCAACCTGCCTCAACCCAGTGTGGTGTTGGCCCAGTGCGTGTCCCCATAGAAATATTATCAGCGTACTTCAACCTGCCTCAACCCAGTGTGGTGTTGGTCCAGTGTGTGTCCCCATAGAGCTATTGTCCACCTACTTCAACCTGCCTCCACTCAGTGTGATGTTGGTCCAGTGTGTGTCCCCATAGAGCTATTGTCCACCTACTTCAACTTGCCTCCACCCAGTGTGATGTTGGTCCAGTGTGTGTCCCCATAGAGCTATTGTCAACCTACTTCAACCTTATTTAACCCAGTGTGATGTTTGTCCAGTGAGTGTCCCAATAAAGCTATTGTCCACCTACATATATATACTTCAACATGCCTCAGCCCAGTGTGATGTTGGTCCAGTGTGTGTCCCATAGAGCTATTGTCCACCTACTTCAACCTGCCTCAACCCAGTGTGATGTTGGTCCAGTGTGTGTCCCTATAGAGCTATTGTCAATCTACTTGAACCTGCCTCAACCAGGTGTGATGTTGGTCCACTGTGTGTCCCCATAGAGCTATTGTCAAACTACTTCAGCCTTCCTCCACCCAGTGTGGTGTTGGTCCAGTGAGTGTCCCCATAGAACTATTGTCAACCTACTTCAACCTGCCTCAACCCAGTGTGGTGTTGGTCCAGTGAGTGTCCCCATAGAGCTATTGTCAACCTACTGTACTTCAACCTGCCTCAACCCAGTGTGGTGTTGGTCCAGTATGTGTCCCCATAGAGCTATTGTCAACCTACTTTCAACCTGCCTCAATCCAGTGTGATGTTGGTCCAGTGTGTGTCACCATAGAGCTATTGTCAACCTACTTCAACCTGCCTCAATCCAGTGTGATGTTGGTCCAGTGAGTGTCCCCATAGAGCTATTGTCAACCTACTTCAACCTGACTCAACCCAGTGTGATGTTGGTCCAGTGAGTGTCCCCATACAGCTATTGTCAACCTACTTCAACCTGCCTCAACCCAGTGTGATATTGGTCCAGTGAGTGACCCCATAGAGCTATTGTCAACTTAATTCAACCTGCCTCAATCCAGTATGATGTTGGTCCAGTGTGTGTCCCCATAGAGCTATTGTCAACCTACTTCAACCTGCCTCAACCCAGTGTGGTGTTGGTCCAGTGAGTGTCCCCATAGAGCTATTGTCAACCTACTTCAACCTGCCTCAACCCAGTGTGATGTTGGTCCAGTGAGTGTCCCCATAGAGCTATTGTCAACCTACTTCAACCTGCCTCAACCCAGTGTGATGTTAGTCCAGTTTGTGTGCCCATAGAGCTATTGTCAACCTACTTCAACCTGCCTCAACCCAGTGTGGTGTTGGCCCAGTGCGTGTCCCCATAGAAATATTATCAGCGTACTTCAACCTGCCTCAACCCAGTGTGGTGTTGGTCCAGTGTGTGTCCCCATAGAGCTATTGTCCACCTACTTCAACCTGCCTCCACTCAGTGTGATGTTGGTCCAGTGGTTGTCCCCATAGAGCTATTGTCCACCTACTTCAACTTGCCTCCACCCAGTGTGATGTTGGTCCAGTGTGTGTCCCCATAGAGCTATTGTCCACCTACTTCAACCTGCCTCCACTCAGTGTGATGTTGGTCCAGTGTGTGTCCCAATAGAGCTATTGTCCACCTACATATATATATATACTTCAACATGCCTCAGCCTAATGTGATGTTGGTCCAGTGTGTGTCCCATAGAGCTATTGTCTACCTACTTCAACCTGCCTCAACCCAGTGTGATGTTGGTCCAGTGTGTGTCCCCATAGAGCTATTGTCAATCTACTTGAACCTGCCTCAACCCAGTGTGATGTTGGTCCAGTGTGTGTCCCCATACAGCTATTGTCAAACTACTTCAACCTTCCTCCACCCAGTGTGGTGTTGGTCCAGTGAGTGTCCCCATAGAACTATTGTCAACCTACTTCAACCTGCCTCAACCCAGTGTGATGTTGGTCCAGTGAGTGTCCCCATAGAGCTATTGTCCACCTACTTCAACCTGCCTCCGCCCAGTGTGAGGTTGGTCCAGTGTGTGTCCCCATAGAGCTATTGTCCACCTACTTCAACCTGCCTCCACCCAGTGTGATGTTGATCCAGTGTGTGTCCCCATAGAGCTATTGTCAACCTACTTCAACCTTCCTCAACCCAGTGTGATGTTGGTCCAGTGAGTGTCCCAATAGAGCTATTGTCCACCTACTTCAACATGCCTCAGCCCAGTGTGATGTTGGTCCGGTGTGGGTCCTATTGTCCACCTACTTCAACCTGCCTCAACCCAGTGTGATGTTGGTCCATTGGGTGTCCCCATAGAGCTATTGTCAACCTACTTCAACCTTCCTCCACCCGGTGTGGTGTTGGTCCAGTGTGTGTCCCCATAGAGCTATTGTCAACCTTCTTCAACCTGCTCAACCTATTGGTCCAGTGAGTGTCCCCATAGAGCTATTGTCAATCTGCCTCAACCAAGTGTGATGTTGGTCCAGTGAGTGTCCCCATAGAGCTATTGTCAACCTACTTCAACCTGCCTCAACCCAGTGTGATGTTGGTCCAGTTTGTGTCCCCATAGAGCTATTGTCAACCTACTTCAACCTGCCTCAACCCAGTGTGGTATTGGCCCAGTGCGTGTCCCCATAGAACTATTATCAGCGTACTTCAACCTTCCTCAACCTAGTGTGGTGTTGGTCCAGTGTGTGTCCCCATGAGCTATTGTCCACCTACTTCAACCTGCCTCCACCCAGTGTGATGTTGGTCCAGTGTGTGTCCCCATAGAGCTATTGTCCACCTACTTCAACCTGCCTCCACCCAGTGTGATGTTGGTCCAGTGTGTGTCCCATTAGAGCTATTGTCAACCTACTTCAACCTTCCTCAACCCAGTGTGATGTTGGTCCAGTGAGTGTCCCAATAGAGCTATTGTCCACCTACATATATATACTTCAACATGCCTCAGCCCAGTGTGATGTTGGTCCAGTGTGTGTCCAATAGAGCTATTGTCCACCTACTTCAACCTGCCTCAACCCTGTGTGATGTTGGTCCAGTGTGTGTCCCCATAGAGCTATTGTCAACCTACTTCAACCTGCCTCAACCCAGTGTGATGTTGGTCCAGTGAGTGTCCTATTGTCAACCTACTTCAACCTGCCTCAACCCAGTGTGATGTTGGTCCAGTTTGTGTCCCCATAGAGCTATTGTCAACCTACTTCAACCTGCCTCAACCCAGTGTGGTGTTGGCCCAGTGCGTGTCCCCATAGAACTATTATCAGCGTACTTCAACCTGCCTCAACCCAGTGTGGTGTTGGTCCAGTGTGTGTCCCCATAGAGCTATTGTCCACCTACTTCAACCTGCCTCCACTCAATGTGATGTTGGTCCAGTGTGTGTCCCCATAGAGCTATTGTCCACCTACTTCAACCTGCCTCCACCCAGTGTGATGTTGGTCCAGTGTGTGTCCCCATAGAGCTATTGTCATCCTACTTCAACCATCTTCAACCGAGTGTGATGTTTGTCCAGTGAGTGTCCCAATAGATCCACCTACATATATATACTTCAACATGCCTCAGCCCAGTGTGATGTTGGTCCAGTGTGTGTCCCATAGAGCTATTGTCCACCTACTTCAACCTGCCTCAACCCAGTGTGATGTTGGTCCAGTGTGTGTCCCCATAGAGCTATTGTCAATCTACTTGAACCTGCCTCAACCCAGTGTGATGTTGGTCCACTGTGTGTCCCCATAGAGCTATTGTCAAACTACTTCAACCTTCCTCCACCCAGTGTGGTGTTGGTCCAGTGAGTGTCCCCATAGAACTATTGTCAACCTGCTTCAACCTGCCTCAACCCAGTGTGGTGTTGGTCCAGTGAGTGTCCCCATAGAGCTATTGTCAACCTACTGTACTTCAACCTGCCTTAACCCATTGGTCCAGTGAGTGTCCCCATAGAGCTATTGTCAACCTGCCTCAACCCAGTGTGATGTTGGTCCAGTGAGTGTCCCCATAGAGCTATTGTCAACCTACTTCAACCTGCCTCAACCCAGTGTGATGTTGGTCCAGTTTGTCTCCCCATAGAGCTATTGTCAACCTACTTCAACCTGCCTCAACCCAGTGTGGTGTTGGCCCAGTGCGTGTCCCCATAGAACTATTATCAGCGTACTTCAACCTGCCTCAACCCAGTGTGGTGTTGGTCCAGTGTGTGTCCCCATAGAGCTATTGTCCACCTACTTCAACCTGCCTCCACCCAGTGTGATGTTGGTCCAGTGTGTGTCCCCATAGAGCTATTGTCCACCTACTTCAACCTGCCTCAACCCAGTGTGGTGTTGGCCCAGTGCGTGTCCCCATAGAACTATTATCAGCGTACTTCAACCTGCCTCAACCCAGTGTGATGTTGGTCCAGTGAGTGTCCCCATAGAGCTATTGTCAACCTACTTCAACCTGCCTCAACCCAGTGTGATGTTGGTCAAGTGAGTGTCCCCATATAGATATTGTCAACCTACTTCAACCCAGTATGATGTTGGTCCAGTAAATGTCCCCATAGAGCTATTGTCAACCTACTTCAACCTGCCTCAACCCAGTGTGATGTTGGTCGAGTGAGTGTCCCCATAGAGCTATTGTCAACCTACTTGAACCTGCCTCCACCCAGTGTGATGTTGGTCCAGTGTGAGTGTCCCCATAGAGCTATTGTCAACCTACTTCAACCTGCCTCAACCCAGTGTGATGTTGGTCCAGTGTGTGTCCCCATAGAGCTATTGTCAACCGACTTCAACCTGCCTCAACCCAGTGTGATGTTGGTCCAGTGAGTGTCCCCATAGAGCTACTGTCAACCTACTTCAACCTGCCTCAACCCAGTGTGATGTTGGTCCAGTGAGTGACCCCATAGAGCTATTGTCAACCTAATTCAACCTGCCTCAATCCAGTATGATGTTGGTCCAGTGTGTGTCCCCATAGAGCTATTGTCAACCTACTTCAACCTGCCTCAACCCAGTGTGATGTTGGTCCAGTGAGTGTCCTATTGTCAACCTACTTCAACCTGCCTCAACCCAGTGTGATGTTGGTCCAGTTTGTGTCCCCATAGAGCTATTGTCAACCTACTTCAACCTGCCTCAACCCAGTGTGGTGTTGGCCCAGTGCGTGTCCCCATAGAACTATTATCAGCGTACTTCAACCTGCCTCAACCCAGTGTGGTGTTGGTCCAGTGTGTGTCCTATTGTCAACCTACTTCAACCTGCCTCAACCCAGTGTGATGTTGGTCCAGTTTGTGTCCCCATAGAGCTATTGTCAACCTACTTCAACCTGCCTCAACCCAGTGTGATGTTGGTCCAGTTTGTGTCCCCATAGAGCTATTGTCAACCTACTTCAACCTGCCTCAACCCAGTGTGGTGTTGGCCCAGTGCGTGTCCCCATAGAACTATTATCAGCGTACTTCAACCTGCCTCAACCCAGTGTGGTGTTGGTCCAGTGTGTGTCCCCATAGAGCTATTGTCCACCTACTTCAACCTGCCTCCACTCAATGTGATGTTGGTCCAGTGTGTGTCCCCATAGAGCTATTGTCCACCTACTTCAACCTGCCTCCACCCAGTGTGATGTTGGTCCAGTGTGTGTCCCCATAGAGCTATTGTCATCCTACTTCAACCATCTTCAACCGAGTGTGATGTTTGTCCAGTGAGTGTCCCAATAGATCCACCTACATATATATACTTCAACATGCCTCAGCCCAGTGTGATGTTGGTCCAGTGTGTGTCCCATAGAGCTATTGTCCACCTACTTCAACCTGCCTCAACCCAGTGTGATGTTGGTCCAGTGTGTGTCCCCATAGAGCTATTGTCAATCTACTTGAACCTGCCTCAACCCAGTGTGATGTTGGTCCACTGTGTGTCCCCATAGAGTATTGTCAAACTACTTCAACCTTCCTCCACCCAGTGTGGTGTTGGTCCAGTGAGTGTCCCCATAGAACTATTGTCAACCTGCTTCAACCTGCCTCAACCCAGTGTGGTGTTGGTCCAGTGAGTGTCCCCATAGAGCTATTGTCAACCTACTGTACTTCAACCTGCCTCAACCCAGTGTGGTGTTGGTCCAGTATGTGTCCCCATAGAGCTATTGTCAACCTACTTTCAACCTGCCTCAATCCAGTGTGATGTTGGTCCAGTGTGTGTCACCATAGAGCTATTGTCAACCTACTTCAACCTGCCTCAATCCAGTGTGATGTTGGTCCAGTGAGTGTCCCCATAGAGCTATTGTCCACCTACTTCAACCTGCCTCCACCCAGTGTGATGTTGGTCCAGTGTATGTCCCATTAGAGCTATTGTCAACCTACTTCAACCTTCCTCAACTCAGTGTGATGTTGGTCCAGTGAGTGTCCCAATAGAGCTATTGTCCACCTACTTCAACATGCCTCAGCCCAGTGTGATGTTGGTCCAGTGTGGGTCCTATTGTCCACCTACTTCAACCTGCCTCAACCCAGTGTGATGTTGGTCCATTGGGTGTCCCCATAGAGCTATTGTCAACCTACTTCAACCTTCCTCCACCCGGTGTGGTGTTGGTCCAGTGTGTGTCCCCATAGAGCTATTGTCAACCTTCTTCAACCTGCCTTAACCCATTGGTCCAGTGAGTGTCCCCATAGAGCTATTGTCAACCTGCCTCAACCCAGTGTGATGTTGGTCCAGTGAGTGTCCCCATAGAGCTATTGTCAACCTACTTCAACCTGCCTCAACCCAGTGTGATGTTGGTCCAGTTTGTGTCCCCATAGAGCTATTGTCAACCTACTTCAACCTGCCTCAACCCAGTGTGGTGTTGGCCCAGTGCGTGTCCCCATAGAACTATTATCAGCGTACTTCAACCTGCCTCAACCCAGTGTGGTGTTGGTCCAGTGTGTGTCCCCATAGAGCTATTGTCCACCTACTTCAACCTGCCTCCACCCAGTGTGATGTTGGTCCAGTGTGTGTCCCCATAGAGCTATTGTCCACCTACTTCAACCTGCCTCAACCCAGTGTGGTGTTGGCCCAGTGCGTGTCCCCATAGAACTATTATCAGCGTACTTCAACCTGCCTCAACCCAGTGTGATGTTGGTCCAGTGAGTGTCCCCATAGAGCTATTGTCAACCTACTTCAACCTGCCTCAACCCAGTGTGATGTTGGTCAAGTGAGTGTCCCCATATAGATATTGTCAACCTACTTCAACCCAGTATGATGTTGGTCCAGTGAGTGTCCCCATAGAGCTATTGTCAACCTACTTCAACCTGCCTCAACCCAGTGTGATGTTGGTCCAGTGAGTGACCCCATAGAGCTATTGTCAACCTAATTCAACCTGCCTCAATCCAGTATGATGTTGGTCCAGTGTGTGTCCCCATAGAGCTATTGTCAACCTACTTCAACCTGCCTCAACCCAGTGTGGTGTTGGTCCAGTGAGTGTCCCCATAGAGCTATTGTCAACCTACTTCAACCTGCCTCAACCAATTGTGATGTTGGACCAGTTTGTGTCCCCATAGAGCTATTGTCAACCTACTTCAACCTGCCTCAACCCAGTGTGATGTTGGTCCAGTTTGTGTCCCCATAGAGCTATTGTCAACCTACTTCAACCTGCCTCAACCCAGTGTGGTGTTGGCCCAGTGCGTGTCCCCATAGAACTATTATCAGCGTACTTCAACCTTCCTCAACCCAGTGTGGTGTTGGTCCAGTGTGTGTCCCCATAGAGCTATTGTCCACCTACTTCAACCTGCCTCCACCCAGTGTGATGTTGGTCCAGTGTGTGTCCCCATAGAGCTATTGTCCACCTACTTCAACCTGCCTCCACCCAGTGTGATGTTGGTCCAGTGTGTGTCCCATTAGAGCTATTGTCAACCTACTTCAACCTTCCTCAACCCAGTGTGATGTTGGTCCAGTGAGTGTCCCAATAGAGCTATTGTCCACCTACATATATATACTTCAACATGCCTCAGCCCAGTGTGATGTTGGTCCAGTGTGTGTCCAATAGAGCTATTGTCCACCTACTTCAACCTGCCTCAACCCTGTGTGATGTTGGTCCAGTGTGTGTCCCCATAGAGCTATTGTCAACCTACTTCAACCTGCCTCAACCCAGTGTGATGTTGGTCCAGTGAGTGTCCTATTGTCAACCTACTTCAACCTGCCTCAACCCAGTGTGATGTTGGTCCAGTTTGTGTCCCCATAGAGCTATTGTCAACCTACTTCAACCTGCCTCAACCCAGTGTGGTGTTGGCCCAGTGCGTGTCCCCATAGAACTATTATCAGCGTACTTCAACCTGCCTCAACCCAGTGTGGTGTTGGTCCAGTGTGTGTCCCCATAGAGCTATTGTCCACCCACTTCAACCTGCCTCCACTCAATGTGATGTTGGTCCAGTGTGTGTCCCCATAGAGCTATTGTCCACCTACTTCAACCTGCCTCCACCCAGTGTAATGTTGGTCCAGTGTGTGTCCCCATAGAGCTATTGTCATCCTACTTCAACCATCTTCAACCGAGTGTGATGTTTGTCCAGTGAGTGTCCCAATAGATCCACCTACATATATATACTTCAACATGCCTCAGCCCAGTGTGATGTTGGTCCAGTGTGTGTCCCATAGAGCTATTGTCCACCTACTTCAACCTGCCTCAACCCAGTGTGATGTTGGTCCAGTGTGTGTCCCCATAGAGCTATTGTCAATCTACTTGAACCTGCCTCAACCCAGTGTGATGTTGGTCCAGTGAGTGTCCCCATAGAGCTATTGTCAACCTACTTCAACCTGCCTCAACCCAGTGTGATGTTGGTCCAGTTTGTGTCCCCATAGAGCTATTGTCAACCTACTTCAACCTGCCTCAACCCAGTGTGGTGTTGGCCCAGTGCGTGTCCCCATAGAACTATTATCAGCGTACTTCAACCTGCCTCAACCCAGTGTGGTGTTGGTCCAGTGTGTGTCCCCATAGAGCTATTGTCCACCTACTTCAACCTGCCTCCACCCAGTGTGATGTTGGTCCAGTGTGTGTCCCCATAGAGCTATTGTCCACCTACTTCAACCTGCCTCAACCCAGTGTGGTGTTGGCCCAGTGCGTGTCCCCATAGAACTATTATCAGCGTACTTCAACCTGCCTCAACCCAGTGTGATGTTGGTCCAGTGAGTGTCCCCATAGAGCTATTGTCAACCTACTTCAACCTGCCTCAACCCAGTGTGATGTTGGTCAAGTGAGTGTCCCCATATAGATATTGTCAACCTACTTCAACCCAGTATGATGTTGGTCCAGTAAATGTCCCCATAGAGCTATTGTCAACCTACTTCAACCTGCCTCAACCCAGTGTGATGTTGGTCGAGTGAGTGTCCCCATAGAGCTATTGTCAACCTACTTGAACCTGCCCCTACCCAGTGTGATGTTGGTCCAGTGTGAGTGTCCCCATAGAGCTATTGTCAACCTACTTCAACCTGCCTCAACCCAGTGTGATGTTGGTCCAGTGTGTGTCCCCATAGAGCTATTGTCAACCGACTTCAACCTGCCTCAACCCAGTGTGATGTTGGTCCAGTGAGTGTCCCCATAGAGCTATTGTCAACCTACTTCAACCTGCCTCAACCCAGTGTGATGTTGGTCCAGTGAGCGACCCCATAGAGCTATTGTCAACCTAATTCAACCTGCCTCAATCCAGTATGATGTTGGTCCAGTGTGTGTCCCCATAGAGCTATTGTCAACCTACTTCAACCTGCCTCAACCCAGTGTGGTGTTGGTCCAGTGAGTGTCCCCATAGAGCTATTGTCAACCTACTTCAACCTGCCTCAACCAAGTGTGATGTTGGACCAGTTTGTGTCCCCATAGAGCTATTGTCAACCTACTTCAACCTGCCTCAACCCAGTGTGATGTTGGTCCAGTTTGTGTCCCCATAGAGCTATTGTCAACCTACTTCAACCTGCCTCAACCCAGTGTGGTGTTGGCCCAGTGCGTGTCCCCATAGAACTATTATCAGCGTACTTCAACCTTCCTCAACCCAGTGTGGTGTTGGTCCAGTGTGTGTCCCCATAGAGCTATTGTCCACCTACTTCAACCTGCCTCCACCCAGTGTGATGTTGGGCCAGTGTGTGTCCCCATAGAGCTATTGTCCACCTACTTCAACCTGCCTCCACCCAGTGTGATGTTGGTCCAGTGTGTGTCCCATTAGAGCTATTGTCAACCTACTTCAACCTTCCTCAACCCAGTGTGATGTTGGTCCAGTGAGTGTCCCAATAGAGCTATTGTCCACCTACATATATATACTTCAACATGCCTCAGCCCAGTGTGATGTTGGTCCAGTGTGTCCAATAGAGCTATTGTCCACCTACTTCAACCTGCCTCAACCCTGTGTGATGTTGGTCCAGTGTGTGTCCCCATAGAGCTATTGTCAACCTACTTCAACCTGCCTCAACCCAGTGTGATGTTGGTCCAGTGAGTGTCCTATTGTCAACCTACTTCAACCTGCCTCAACCCAGTGTGATGTTGGTCCAGTTTGTGTCCCCATAGAGCTATTGTCAACCTACTTCAACCTGCCTCAACCCAGTGTGGTGTTGGCCCAGTGCGTGTCCCCATAGAACTATTATCAGCGTACTTCAACCTGCCTCAACCCAGTGTGGTGTTGGTCCAGTGTGTGTCCCCATAGAGCTATTGTCCACCTACTTCAACCTGCCTCCACTCAATGTGATGTTGGTCCAGTGTGTGTCCCCATAGAGCTATTGTCCACCTACTTCAACCTGCCTCCACCCAGTGTAATGTTGGTCCAGTGTGTGTCCCCATAGAGCTATTGTCATCCTACTTCAACCATCTTCAACCGAGTGTGATGTTTGTCCAGTGAGTGTCCCAATAGATCCACCTACATATATATACTTCAACATGCCTCAGCCCAGTGTGATGTTGGTCCAGTGTGTGTCCCATAGAGCTATTGTCCACCTACTTCAACCTGCCTCAACCCAGTGTGATGTTGGTCCAGTGTGTGTCCCCATAGAGCTATTGTCAATCTACTTGAACCTGCCTCAACCCAGTGTGATGTTGGTCCACTGTGTGTCCCCATAGAGCTATTGTCAAACTACTTCAACCTTCCTCCACCCAGTGTGGTGTTGGTCCAGTGAGTGTCCCCATAGAACTATTGTCAACCTACTTCAACCTGCCTCAACCCAGTGTGGTGTTGGTCCAGTGAGTGTCCCCATAGAGCTATTGTCAACCTACTGTACTTCAACCTGCCTCAACCCAGTGTGGTGTTGGTCCAGTATGTGTCCCCATAGAGCTATTGTCAACCTACTTTCAACCTGCCTCAATCCAGTGTGATGTTGGTCCAGTGTGTGTCCCATTAGAGCTATTGTCAACCTACTTCAACCTTCCTCAACCCAGTGTGATGTTGGTCCAGTGAGTGTCCCAATAGAGCTATTGTCCACCTACTTAACATGCCTCAGCCCAGTGTGATGTTGGTCCAGTGTGGGTCCTATTGTCCACCTACTTCAACCTGCCTCAACCCAGTGTGATGTTGGTCCATTGGGTGTCCCCATAGAGCTATTGTCAACCTACTTCAACCTTCCTCCACCCGGTGTGGTGTAGGTCCAGTGTGTGTCCCCATAGAGCTATTGTCAACCTTCTTCAACCTGCCTCAACCCATTGGTCCAGTGAGTGTCCCCATAGAGCTATTGTAAACCTGCCTCAACCCAGTGTGATGTTGGTCCAGTGAGTGTCCCCATAGAGCTATTGTCAACCTACTTCAACCTGCCTCAACCCAGTGTGATGTTGGTCCAGTTTGTGTCCCCATAGAGCTATTGTCAACCTACTTCAACCTGCCTCAACCCAGTGTGGTGTTGGCCCAGTGCGTGTCCCCATAGAACTATTATCAGCGTACTTCAACCTGCCTCAACCCAGTGTTGTGTTGGTCCAGTGTGTGTCCCCATAGAGCTATTGTCCACCTACTTCAACCAGCCTCAACCCAGTGTGATGTTGGTCCAGTGTGTGTCCCCATAGAGCTATTGTCCACCTACTTCAACCTGCCTCAACCCAGTGTGGTGTTGGCCCAGTGCGTGTCCCCATAGAACTATTATCAGCGTACTTCAACCTGCCTCAACCCAGTGTGATGTTGGTCCAGTGAGTGTCCCCATAGAGCTATTGTCAACCTACTTCAACCTGCCTCAACCCAGTGTGATGTTGGTCAAGTGAGTGTCCCCATATAGATATTGTCAACCTACTTCAACCCAGTGTGATGTTGGTCCAGTAAATGTCCCCATAGAGCTATTGTCAACCTACTTCAACCTGCCTCAACCCAGTGTGATGTTGGTCGAGTGAGTGTCCCCATAGAGCTATTGTCAACCTACTTGAACCTGCCTCCACCCAGTGTGATGTTGGTCCAGTGTGAGTGTCCCCATAGAGCTATTGTCAACCTACTTCAACCTGCCTCAACCCAGTGTGATGTTGGTCCAGTGTGTGTCCCCATAGAGCTATTGTCAACCGACTTCAACCTGCCTCAACCCAGTGTGATGTTGGTCCAGTGAGTGTCCCCATAGAGCTATTGTCAACCTACTTCAACCTGCCTCAACCCAGTGTGATGTTGGTCCAGTGAGTGACCCCATAGAGCTATTGTCAACCTAATTCAACCTGCCTCAATCCAGTATGATGTTGGTCCAGTGTGTGTCCCCATAGAGCTATTGTCAACCTACTTCAACCTGCCTCAACCCAGTGTGGTGTTGGTCCAGTGAGTGTCCCCATAGAGCTATTGTCAACCTACTTCAACCTGCCTCAACCCAGTGTGATGTTGGTCCAGTGAGTGTACCCATAGAGCTATTGTCAACCTACTTCAACCTGCCTCAACCCAGTGTGATGTTGGTCCAGTTTGTGTCCCCATAGAGCTATTGTCAACCTACTTAAACCTGCCTCAACCCAGTGTGGTGTTGGCCCAGTGCGTGTCCCCATAGAACTATTATCAGCGTACTTCAACCTGCCTCAACCCAGTGTGGTGTTGGTCCAGTGTGTGTCCCCATAGAGCTATTGTCCACCTACTTCAACCTGCCTCCACTCAGTGTGATGTTGGTCCAGTGTGTGTCCACATAGAGCTATTGTCCACCTACTTCAACCTGCCTCCACCCAATGTGATGTTGGTCCAGTGTGTGTCCCCATAGAGCTATTGTCAACCTACTTCAACCTTATTTAACCCAGAGTGATGTTTGTCCAGTGAGTGTCCCAATAAAGCTATTGTCCACCTACATATATATACTTCAACATGCCTCAGCCCAGTGTGATGTTGGTCCAGTGTGTGTCCCATAGAGCTATTGTCCACCTACTTCAACCTGCCTCAACCCAGTGTGATGTTGGTCCAGTGTGTGTCCCCATAGAGCTATTGTCAATCTACTTGAACCTGCCTCAACCAGGTGTGATGTTGGTCCACTGTGTGTCCCCATAGAGCTATTGTCAAACTACTTCAGCCTTCCTCCACCCAGTGTGGTGTTGGTCCAGTGAGTGTCCCCATAGAACTATTGTCAACCTACTTCAACCTGCCTCAACCCAGTGTGGTGTTGGTCCAGTGAGTGTCCCGATAGAGCTATTGTCAACCTACTGTACTTCAACCTGCCTCAACCCAGTGTGGTGTTGGTCCAGTATGTGTCCCCATAGAGCTATTGTCAACCTACTTTCAACCTGCCTCAATCCAGTGTGATGGTGGTCCAGTGTGTGTCACCATAGAGCTATTGTCAACCTACTTCAACCTGCCTCAATCCAGTGTGATGTTGGTCCAGTGAGTGTCCCCATAGAGCTATTGTCAACCTACTTCAACCTGCCTCAACCCAGTGTGGTGTTGGTCCAGTGAGTGTCCCCATAGAGCTATTGTCAACCTACTTCAACCTGCCTCAACCAAGTGTGATGTTGGACCAGTTTGTGTCCCCATAGAGCTATTGTCAACCTACTTCAACCTGCCTCAACCCAGTGTGATGTTGGTCCAGTTTGTGTCCCCATAGAGCTATTGTCAACCTACTTCAACCTGCCTCAACCCAGTGTGGTGTTGGCCCAGTGCGTGTCCCCATAGAACTATTATCAGCGTACTTCAACCTTCCTCAACCCAGTGTGGTGTTGGTCCAGTGTGTGTCCCCATAGAGCTATTGTCCACCTACTTCAACCTGCCTCCACCCAGTGTGATGTTGGTCCAGTGTGTGTCCCCATAGAGCTATTGTCCACCTACTTCAACCTGCCTCCACCCAGTGTGATGTTGGTCCAGTGTGTGTCCCATTAGAGCTATTGTCAACCTACTTCAACCTTCCTCAACCCAGTGTGATGTTGGTCCAGTGAGTGTCCCAATAGAGCTATTGTCCACCTACATATATATACTTCAACATGCCTCAGCCCAGTGTGATGTTGGTCCAGTGTGTCCATTAGAGCTATTGTCCACCTACTTCAACCTGCCTCAACCCTGTGTGATGTTGGTCCAGTGTGTGTCCCCATAGAGCTATTGTCAACCTACTTCAACCTGCCTCAACCCAGTGTGATGTTGGTCCAGTGAGTGTCCTATTGTCAACCTACTTCAACCTGCCTCAACCCAGTGTGATGTTGGTCCAGTTTGTGTCCCCATAGAGCTATTGTCAACCTACTTCAACCTGCCTCAACCCAGTGTGGTGTTGGCCCAGTGCGTGTCCCCATAGAACTATTATCAGCGTACTTCAACCTGCCTCAACCCAGTGTGGTGTTGGTCCAGTGTGTGTCCCCATAGAGCTATTGTCCACCTACTTCAACCTGCCTCCACTCAATGTGATGTTGGTCCAGTGTGTGTCCCCATAGAGCTATTGTCCACCTACTTCAACCTGCCTCCACCCAGTGTAATGTTGGTCCAGTGTGTGTCCCCATAGAGCTATTGTCATCCTACTTCAACCATCTTCAACCGAGTGTGATGTTTGTCCAGTGAGTGTCCCAATAGATCCACCTACATATATATACTTCAACATGCCTCAGCCCAGTGTGATGTTGGTCCAGTGTGTGTCCCATAGAGCTATTGTCCACCTACTTCAACCTGCCTCAACCCAGTGTGATGTTGGTCCAGTGTGTGTCCCCATAGAGCTATTGTCAATCTACTTGAACCTGCCTCAACCCAGTGTGATGTTGGTCCACTGTGTGTCCCCATAGAGCTATTGTCAAACTACTTCAACCTTCCTCCACCCAGTGTGGTGTTGGTCCAGTGAGTGTCCCCATAGAACTATTGTCAACCTACTTCAACCTGCCTCAACCCAGTGTGGTGTTGGTCCAGTGAGTGCCCCCATAGAGCTATTGTCAACCTACTGTACTT
This sequence comes from Cladorhizidae sp. MBARI D1340-BT2, assembly GCA_028752905.1. Classification (NCBI taxonomy): domain Eukaryota; kingdom Metazoa; phylum Porifera; class Demospongiae; order Poecilosclerida; family Cladorhizidae; species Cladorhizidae sp. MBARI D1340-BT2. The sequence continues at coordinate 48,914,481 of JAQNBH010000006.1, forward strand.
CAACCTGCCTCAACCCAGTGTGGTGTTGGTCCAGTATGTGTCCCCATAGAGCTATTGTCAACCTACTTTCAACCTGCCTCAATCCAGTGTGATGTTGGTCCAGTGTGTGTCCCATTAGAGCTATTGTCAACCTACTTCAACCTTCCTCAACCCAGTGTGATGTTGGTCCAGTGAGTGTCCCAATAGAGCTATTGTCCACCTACTTAACATGCCTCAGCCCAGTGTGATGTTGGTCCAGTGTGGGTCCTATTGTCCACCTACTTCAACCTGCCTCAACCCAGTGTGATGTTGGTCCATTGGGTGTCCCCATAGAGCTATTGTCAACCTACTTCAACCTTCCTCCACCCGGTGTGGTGTAGGTCCAGTGTGTGTCCCCATAGAGCTATTGTCAACCTTCTTCAACCTGCCTCAACCCATTGGTCCAGTGAGTGTCCCCATAGAGCTATTGTAAACCTGCCTCAACCCAGTGTGATGTTGGTCCAGTGAGTGTCCCCATAGAGCTATTGTCAACCTACTTCAACCTGCCTCAACCCAGTGTGATGTTGGTCCAGTTTGTGTCCCCATAGAGCTATTGTCAACCTACTTCAACCTGCCTCAACCCAGTGTGGTGTTGGCCCAGTGCGTGTCCCCATAGAACTATTATCAGCGTACTTCAACCTGCCTCAACCCAGTGTTGTGTTGGTCCAGTGTGTGTCCCCATAGAGCTATTGTCCACCTACTTCAACCAGCCTCAACCCAGTGTGATGTTGGTCCAGTGTGTGTCCCCATAGAGCTATTGTCCACCTACTTCAACCTGCCTCAACCCAGTGTGGTGTTGGCCCAGTGCGTGTCCCCATAGAACTATTATCAGCGTACTTCAACCTGCCTCAACCCAGTGTGATGTTGGTCCAGTGAGTGTCCCCATAGAGCTATTGTCAACCTACTTCAACCTGCCTCAACCCAGTGTGATGTTGGTCAAGTGAGTGTCCCCATATAGATATTGTCAACCTACTTCAACCCAGTGTGATCTTGGTCCAGTAAATGTCCCCATAGAGCTATTGTCAACCTACTTCAACCTGCCTCAACCCAGTGTGATGTTGGTCGAGTGAGTGTCCCCATAGAGCTATTGTCAACCTACTTGAACCTGCCTCCACCCAGTGTGATGTTGGTCCAGTGTGAGTGTCCCCATAGAGCTATTGTCAACCTACTTCAACCTGCCTCAACCCAGTGTGATGTTGGTCCAGTGTGTGTCCCCATAGAGCTATTGTCAACCGACTTCAACCTGCCTCAACCCAGTGTGATGTTGGTCCAGTGAGTGTCCCCATAGAGCTATTGTCAACCTACTTCAACCTGCCTCAACCCAGTGTGATGTTGGTCCAGTGAGTGACCCCATAGAGCTATTGTCAACCTAATTCAACCTGCCTCAATCCAGTATGATGTTGGTCCAGTGTGTGTCCCCATAGAGCTATTGTCAACCTACTTCAACCTGCCTCAACCCAGTGTGGTGTTGGTCCAGTGAGTGTCCCCATAGAGCTATTGTCAACCTACTTCAACCTGCCTCAACCCAGTGTGATGTTGGTCCAGTGAGTGTACCCATAGAGCTATTGTCAACCTACTTCAACCTGCCTCAACCCAGTGTGATGTTGGTCCAGTTTGTGTCCCCATAGAGCTATTGTCAACCTACTTCAACCTGCCTCAACCCAGTGTGGTGTTGGCCCAGTGCGTGTCCCCATAGAACTATTATCAGCGTACTTCAACCTGCCTCAACCCAGTGTGGTGTTGGTCCAGTGTGTGTCCCCATAGAGCTATTGTCCACCTACTTCAACCTGCCTCCACTCAGTGTGATGTTGGTCCAGTGTGTGTCCACATAGAGCTATTGTCCACCTACTTCAACCTGCCTCCACCCAATGTGATGTTGGTCCAGTGTGTGTCCCCATAGAGCTATTGTCAACCTACTTCAACCTTATTTAACCCAGAGTGATGTTTGTCCAGTGAGTGTCCCAATAAAGCTATTGTCCACCTACATATATATACTTCAACATGCCTCAGCCCAGTGTGATGTTGGTCCAGTGTGTGTCCCATAGAGCTATTGTCCACCTACTTCAACCTGCCTCAACCCAGTGTGATGTTGGTCCAGTGTGTGTCCCCATAGAGCTATTGTCAATCTACTTGAACCTGCCTCAACCAGGTGTGATGTTGGTCCACTGTGTGTCCCCATAGAGCTATTGTCAAACTACTTCAGCCTTCCTCCACCCAGTGTGGTGTTGGTCCAGTGAGTGTCCCCATAGAACTATTGTCAACCTACTTCAACCTGCCTCAACCCAGTGTGGTGTTGGTCCAGTGAGTGTCCCGATAGAGCTATTGTCAACCTACTGTACTTCAACCTGCCTCAACCCAGTGTGGTGTTGGTCCAGTATGTGTCCCCATAGAGCTATTGTCAACCTACTTTCAACCTGCCTCAATCCAGTGTGATGGTGGTCCAGTGTGTGTCACCATAGAGCTATTGTCAACCTACTTCAACCTGCCTCAATCCAGTGTGATGTTGGTCCAGTGAGTGTCCCCATAGAGCTATTGTCAACCTACTTCAACCTGACTCAACTCAGTGTGATGTTGGTCCAGTGAGTGTCCCCATACAGCTATTGTCAACCTACTTCAACCTGCCTCAACCCAGTGTGATATTGGTCCAGTGAGTGACCCCATAGAGCTATTGTCAACTTAATTCAACCTGCCTCAATCCAGTATGATGTTGGTCCAGTGTGTGTCCCCATAGAGCTATTGTCAACCTACTTCAACCTGCCTCAACCCAGTGTGGTGTTGGTCCAGTGAGTGTCCCCATAGAGCTATTGTCAACCTACTTCAACCTGCCTCAACCCAGTGTGATGTTGGTCCAGTGAGTGTCCCCATAGAGCTATTGTCAACCTACTTCAACCTGCCTCAACCCAGTGTGTTGTTGGTCCAGTGAGTGTCCCCATAGAGCTATTGTCAACCTACTTCAACCTGCCTCAACCCAGTGTGATGTTGGTCAAGTTTGTGTCCCCATAGAGCTATTGTCAACCTACTTCAACCTGCCTCAACCCAGTGTGATGTTCGTCCAGTTTGTGTCCCCATAGAGCTATTGTCAACCTACTTAAACCTGCCTCAACCCAGTGTGGTGTTGGCCCAGTGCGTGTCCCCATAGAACTATTATCAGCGTACTTCAACCTTCCTCAACCCAGTGTGGTGTTGGTCCAGTGTGTGTCCCCATAGAGCTATTGTCCACCTACTTCAACCTGCCTCCACCCAGTGTGATGTTGGTCCAGTGTGTGTCCCCATAGAGCTATTGTCCACCTACTTCAACCTGCCTCCACCCAGTGTGATGTTGGTCCAGTGTGTGTCCCATTAGAGCTATTGTCAACCTACTTCAACCTTCCTCAACCCAGTGTGATGTTGGTCCAGTGAGTGTCCCAATAGAGCTATTGTCCACCTACATATATATACTTCAACATGCCTCAGCCCAGTGTGATGTTGGTCCAGTGTGTGTCCAATAGAGCTATTGTCCACCTACTTCAACCTGCCTCAACCCTGTGTGATGTTGGTCCAGTGTGTGTCCCGATAGAGCTATTGTCAACCTACTTCAACCTGCCTCAACCCAGTGTGATGTTGGTCCAGTGAGTGTCCTATTGTCAACCTACTTCAACCTGCCTCAACCCAGTGTGATGTTGGTCCAGTTTGTGTCCCCATAGAGCTATTGTCAACCTACTTCAACCTGCCTCAACCCAGTGTGGTGTTGGCCCAGTGCGTGTCCCCATAGAACTATTATCAGCGTACTTCAACCTGCCTCAACCCAGTGTGGTGTTGGTCCAGTGTGTGTCCCCATAGAGCTATTGTCCACCTACTTCAACCTGCCTCCACTCAATGTGATGTTGGTCCAGTGTGTGTCCCCATAGAGCTATTGTCCACCTACTTCAACCTGCCTCCACCCAGTGTAATGTTGGTCCAGTGTGTGTCCCCATAGAGCTATTGTCATCCTACTTCAACCATCTTCAACCGAGTGTGATGTTTGTCCAGTGAGTGTCCCAATAGATCCACCTACATATATATACTTCAACATGCCTCAGCCCAGTGTGATGTTGGTCCAGTGTGTGTCCCATAGAGCTATTGTCCACCTACTTCAACCTGCCTCAACCCTGTGTGATGTTGGTCCAGTGTGTGTCCCCATAGAGCTATTGTCAACCTACTTCAACCTGCCTCAACCCAGTGTGATGTTGGTCCAGTGAGTGTCCTATTGTCAACCTACTTCAACCTGCCTCAACCCAGTGTGATGTTGGTCCAGTTTGTGTCCCCATAGAGCTATTGTCAACCTACTTCAACCTGCCTCAACCCAGTGTGGTGTTGGCCCAGTGCGTGTCCCCATAGAACTATTATCAGCGTACTTCAACCTGCCTCAACCCAGTGTGGTGTTGGTCCAGTGTGTGTCCCCATAGAGCTATTGTCCACCCACTTCAACCTGCCTCCACTCAATGTGATGTTGGTCCAGTGTGTGTCCCCATAGAGCTATTGTCCACCTACTTCAACCTGCCTCCACCCAGTGTAATGTTGGTCCAGTGTGTGTCCCCATAGAGCTATTGTCATCCTACTTCAACCATCTTCAACCGAGTGTGATGTTTGTCCAGTGAGTGTCCCAATAGATCCACCTACATATATATACTTCAACATGCCTCAGCCCAGTGTGATGTTGGTCCAGTGTGTGTCCCATAGAGCTATTGTCCACCTACTTCAACCTGCCTCAACCCAGTGTGATGTTGGTCCAGTGTGTGTCCCCATAGAGCTATTGTCAATCTACTTGAACCTGCCTCAACCCAGTGTGATGTTGGTCCAGTGAGTGTCCCCATAGAGCTATTGTCAACCTACTTCAACCTGCCTCAACCCAGTGTGGTGTTGGCCCAGTGCGTGTCCCCATAGAACTATTATCAGCGTACTTCAACCTGCCTCAACCCAGTGTGGTGTTGGTCCAGTGTGTGTCCCCATAGAGCTATTGTCCACCTACTTCAACCTGCCTCCACCCAGTGTGATGTTGGTCCAGTGTGTGTCCCCATAGAGCTATTGTCCACCTACTTCAACCTGCCTCAACCCAGTGTGGTGTTGGCCCAGTGCGTGTCCCCATAGAACTATTATCAGCGTACTTCAACCTGCCTCAACCCAGTGTGATGTTGGTCCAGTGAGTGTCCCCATAGAGCTATTGTCAACCTACTTCAACCTGCCTCAACCCAGTGTGATGTTGGTCAAGTGAGTGTCCCCATATAGATATTGTCAACCTACTTCAACCCAGTATGATGTTGGTCCAGTAAATGTCCCCATAGAGCTATTGTCAACCTACTTCAACCTGCCTCAACCCAGTGTGATGTTGGTCGAGTGAGTGTCCCCATAGAGCTATTGTCAACCTACTTGAACCTGCCCCTACCCAGTGTGATGTTGGTCCAGTGTGAGTGTCCCCATAGAGCTATTGTCAACCTACTTCAACCTGCCTCAACCCAGTGTGATGTTGGTCCAGTGTGTGTCCCCATAGAGCTATTGTCAACCGACTTCAACCTGCCTCAACCCAGTGTGATGTTGGTCCAGTGAGTGTCCCCATAGAGCTATTGTCAACCTACTTCAACCTGCCTCAACCCAGTGTGATGTTGGTCCAGTGAGTGACCCCATAGAGCTATTGTCAACCTAATTCAACCTGCCTCAATCCAGTATGATGTTGGTCCAGTGTGTGTCCCCATAGAGCTATTGTCAACCTACTTCAACCTGCCTCAACCCAGTGTGGTGTTGGTCCAGTGAGTGTCCCCATAGAGCTATTGTCAACCTACTTCAACCTGCCTCAACCAAGTGTGATGTTGGACCAGTTTGTGTCCCCATAGAGCTATTGTCAACCTACTTCAACCTGCCTCAACCCAGTGTGATGTTGGTCCAGTTTGTGTCCCCATACAGCTATTGTCAACCTACTTCAACCTGCCTCAACCCAGTGTGGTGTTGGCCCAGTGCGTGTCCCCATAGAACTATTATCAGCGTACTTCAACCTTCCTCAACCCAGTGTGGTGTTGGTCCAGTGTGTGTCCCCATAGAGCTATTGTCCACCTACTTCAACCTGCCTCCACCCAGTGTGATGTTGGTCCAGTGTGTGTCCCCATAGAGCTATTGTCCACCTACTTCAACCTGCCTCCACCCAGTGTGATGTTGGTCCAGTGTGTGTCCCATTAGAGCTATTGTCAACCTACTTCAACCTTCCTCAACCCAGTGTGATGTTGGTCCAGTGAGTGTCCCAATAGAGCTATTGTCCACCTACATATATATACTTCAACATGCCTCAGCCCAGTGTGATGTTGGTCCAGTGTGTCCAATAGAGCTATTGTCCACCTACTTCAACCTGCCTCAACCCTGTGTGATGTTGGTCCAGTGTGTGTCCCCATAGAGCTATTGTCAACCTACTTCAACCTGCCTCAACCCAGTGTGATGTTGGTCCAGTGAGTGTCCTATTGTCAACCTACTTCAACCTGCCTCAACCCAGTGTGATGTTGGTCCAGTTTGTGTCCCCATAGAGCTATTGTCAACCTACTTCAACCTGCCTCAACCCAGTGTGGTGTTGGCCCAGTGCGTGTCCCCATAGAACTATTATCAGCGTACTTCAACCTGCCTCAACCCAGTGTGGTGTTGGTCCAGTGTGTGTCCCCATAGAGCTATTGTCCACCTACTTCAACCTGCCTCCACTCAATGTGATGTTGGTCCAGTGTGTGTCCCCATAGAGCTATTGTCCACCTACTTCAACCTGCCTCCACCCAGTGTAATGTTGGTCCAGTGTGTGTCCCCATAGAGCTATTGTCATCCTACTTCAACCATCTTCAACCGAGTGTGATGTTTGTCCAGTGAGTGTCCCAATAGATCCACCTACATATATATACTTCAACATGCCTCAGCCCAGTGTGATGTTGGTCCAGTGTGTGTCCCATAGAGCTATTGTCCACCTACTTCAACCTGCCTCAACCCAGTGTGATGTTGGTCCAGTGTGTGTCCCCATAGAGCTATTGTCAATCTACTTGAACCTGCCTCAACCCAGTGTGATGTTGGTCCACTGTGTGTCCCCATAGAGCTATTGTCAAACTACTTCAACCTTCCTCCACCCAGTGTGGTGTTGGTCCAGTGAGTGTCCCCATAGAACTATTGTCAACCTACTTCAACCTGCCTCAACCCAGTGTGGTGTTGGTCCAGTGAGTGTCCCCATAGAGCTATTGTCAACCTACTGTACTTCAACCTGCCTCAACCCAGTGTGGTGTTGGTCCAGTATGTGTCCCCATAGAGCTATTGTCAACCTACTTTCAACCTGCCTCAATCCAGTGTGATGTTGGTCCAGTGTGTGTCCCATTAGAGCTATTGTCAACCTACTTCAACCTTCCTCAACCCAGTGTGATGTTGGTCCAGTGAGTGTCCCAATAGAGCTATTGTCCACCTACTTAACATGCCTCAGCCCAGTGTGATGTTGGTCCAGTGTGGGTCCTATTGTCCACCTACTTCAACCTGCCTCAACCCAGTGTGATGTTGGTCCATTGGGTGTCCCCATAGAGCTATTGTCAACCTACTTCAACCTTCCTCCACCCGGTGTGGTGTAGGTCCAGTGTGTGTCCCCATAGAGCTATTGTCAACCTTCTTCAACCTGCCTCAACCCATTGGTCCAGTGAGTGTCCCCATAGAGCTATTGTAAACCTGCCTCAACCCAGTGTGATGTTGGTCCAGTGAGTGTCCCCATAGAGCTATTGTCAACCTACTTCAACCTGCCTCAACCCAGTGTGATGTTGGTCCAGTTTGTGTCCCCATAGAGCTATTGTCAACCTACTTCAACCTGCCTCAACCCAGTGTGGTGTTGGCCCAGTGCGTGTCCCCATAGAACTATTATCAGCGTACTTCAACCTGCCTCAACCCAGTGTTGTGTTGGTCCAGTGTGTGTCCCCATAGAGCTATTGTCCACCTACTTCAACCAGCCTCAACCCAGTGTGATGTTGGTCCAGTGTGTGTCCCCATAGAGCTATTGTCCACCTACTTCAACCTGCCTCAACCCAGTGTGGTGTTGGCCCAGTGCGTGTCCCCATAGAACTATTATCAGCGTACTTCAACCTGCCTCAACCCAGTGTGATGTTGGTCCAGTGAGTGTCCCCATAGAGCTATTGTCAACCTACTTCAACCTGCCTCAACCCAGTGTGATGTTGGTCAAGTGAGTGTCCCCATATAGATATTGTCAACCTACTTCAACCCAGTGTGATGTTGGTCCAGTAAATGTCCCCATAGAGCTATTGTCAACCTACTTCAACCTGCCTCAACCCAGTGTGATGTTGGTCGAGTGAGTGTCCCCATAGAGCTATTGTCAACCTACTTGAACCTGCCTCCACCCAGTGTGATGTTGGTCCAGTGTGAGTGTCCCCATAGAGCTATTGTCAACCTACTTCAACCTGCCTCAACCCAGTGTGATGTTGGTCCAGTGTGTGTCCCCATAGAGCTATTGTCAACCGACTTCAACCTGCCTCAACCCAGTGTGATGTTGGTCCAGTGAGTGTCCCCATAGAGCTATTGTCAACCTACTTCAACCTGCCTCAACCCAGTGTGATGTTGGTCCAGTGAGTGACCCCATAGAGCTATTGTCAACCTAATTCAACCTGCCTCAATCCAGTATGATGTTGGTCCAGTGTGTGTCCCCATAGAGCTATTGTCAACCTACTTCAACCTGCCTCAACCCAGTGTGGTGTTGGTCCAGTGAGTGTCCCCATAGAGCTATTGTCAACCTACTTCAACCTGCCTCAACCCAGTGTGATGTTGGTCCAGTGAGTGTACCCATAGAGCTATTGTCAACCTACTTCAACCTGCCTCAACCCAGTGTGATGTTGGTCCAGTTTGTGTCCCCATAGAGCTATTGTCAACCTACTTCAACCTGCCTCAACCCAGTGTGGTGTTGGCCCAGTGCGTGTCCCCATAGAACTATTATCAGCGTACTTCAACCTGCCTCAACCCAGTGTGGTGTTGGTCCAGTGTGTGTCCCCATAGAGCTATTGTCCACCTACTTCAACCTGCCTCCACTCAGTGTGATGTTGGTCCAGTGTGTGTCCACATAGAGCTATTGTCCACCTACTTCAACCTGCCTCCACCCAATGTGATGTTGGTCCAGTGTGTGTCCCCATAGAGCTATTGTCAACCTACTTCAACCTTATTTAACCCAGAGTGATGTTTGTCCAGTGAGTGTCCCAATAAAGCTATTGTCCACCTACATATATATACTTCAACATGCCTCAGCCCAGTGTGATGTTGGTCCAGTGTGTGTCCCATAGAGCTATTGTCCACCTACTTCAACCTGCCTCAACCCAGTGTGATGTTGGTCCAGTGTGTGTCCCCATAGAGCTATTGTCAATCTACTTGAACCTGCCTCAACCAGGTGTGATGTTGGTCCACTGTGTGTCCCCATAGAGCTATTGTCAAACTACTTCAGCCTTCCTCCACCCAGTGTGGTGTTGGTCCAGTGAGTGTCCCCATAGAACTATTGTCAACCTACTTCAACCTGCCTCAACCCAGTGTGGTGTTGGTCCAGTGAGTGTCCCGATAGAGCTATTGTCAACCTACTGTACTTCAACCTGCCTCAACCCAGTGTGGTGTTGGTCCAGTATGTGTCCCCATAGAGCTATTGTCAACCTACTTTCAACCTGCCTCAATCCAGTGTGATGGTGGTCCAGTGTGTGTCACCATAGAGCTATTGTCAACCTACTTCAACCTGCCTCAATCCAGTGTGATGTTGGTCCAGTGAGTGTCCCCATAGAGCTATTGTCAACCTACTTCAACCTGACTCAACTCAGTGTGATGTTGGTCCAGTGAGTGTCCCCATACAGCTATTGTCAACCTACTTCAACCTGCCTCAACCCAGTGTGATATTGGTCCAGTGAGTGACCCCATAGAGCTATTGTCAACTTAATTCAACCTGCCTCAATCCAGTATGATGTTGGTCCAGTGTGTGTCCCCATAGAGCTATTGTCAACCTACTTCAACCTGCCTCAACCCAGTGTGGTGTTGGTCCAGTGAGTGTCCCCATAGAGCTATTGTCAACCTACTTCAACCTGCCTCAACCCAGTGTGATGTTGGTCCAGTGAGTGTCCCCATAGAGCTATTGTCAACCTACTTCAACCTGCCTCAACCCAGTGTGTTGTTGGTCCAGTGAGTGTCCCCATAGAGCTATTGTCAACCTACTTCAACCTGCCTCAACCCAGTGTGATGTTGGTCCAGTTTGTGTCCCCATAGAGCTATTGTCAACCTACTTCAACCTGCCTCAACCCAGTGTGATGTTCGTCCAGTTTGTGTCCCCATAGAGCTATTGTCAACCTACTTAAACCTGCCTCAACCCAGTGTGGTGTTGGCCCAGTGCGTGTCCCCATAGAACTATTATCAGCGTACTTCAACCTTCCTCAACCCAGTGTGGTGTTGGTCCAGTGTGTGTCCCCATAGAGCTATTGTCCACCTACTTCAACCTGCCTCCACCCAGTGTGATGTTGGTCCAGTGTGTGTCCCCATAGAGCTATTGTCCACCTACTTCAACCTGCCTCCACCCAGTGTGATGTTGGTCCAGTGTGTGTCCCATTAGAGCTATTGTCAACCTACTTCAACCTTCCTCAACCCAGTGTGATGTTGGTCCAGTGAGTGTCCCAATAGAGCTATTGTCCACCTACATATATATACTTCAACATGCCTCAGCCCAGTGTGATGTTGGTCCAGTGTGTGTCCAATAGAGCTATTGTCCACCTACTTCAACCTGCCTCAACCCTGTGTGATGTTGGTCCAGTGTGTGTCCCGATAGAGCTATTGTCAACCTACTTCAACCTGCCTCAACCGAGTGTGATGTTGGTCCAGTGAGTGTCCTATTGTCAACCTACTTCAACCTGCCTCAACCCAGTGTGATGTTGGTCCAGTTTGTGTCCCCATAGAGCTATTGTCAACCTACTTCAACCTGCCTCAACCCAGTGTGGTGTTGGCCCAGTGCGTGTCCCCATAGAACTATTATCAGCGTACTTCAACCTGCCTCAACCCAGTGTGGTGTTGGTCCAGTGTGTGTCCCCATAGAGCTATTGTCCACCTACTTCAACCTGCCTCCACTCAATGTGATGTTGGTCCAGTGTGTGTCCCCATAGAGCTATTGTCCACCTACTTCAACCTGCCTCCACCCAGTGTAATGTTGGTCCAGTGTGTGTCCCCATAGAGCTATTGTCATCCTACTTCAACCATCTTCAACCGAGTGTGATGTTTGTCCAGTGAGTGTCCCAATAGATCCACCTACATATATATACTTCAACATGCCTCAGCCCAGTGTGATGTTGGTCCAGTGTGTGTCCCATAGAGCTATTGTCCACCTACTTCAACCTGCCTCAACCCAGTGTGATGTTGGTCCAGTGTGTGTCCCCATAGAGCTATTGTCAATCTACTTGAACCTGCCTCAACCCAGTGTGATGTTGGTCCACTGTGTGTCCCCATAGAGCTATTGTCAAACTACTTCAACCTTCCTCCACCCAGTGTGGTGTTGGTCCAGTGAGTGTCCCCATAGAACTATTGTCAACCTACTTCAACCTGCCTCAACCCAGTGTGGTGTTGGTCCAGTGAGTGTCCCCATAGAGCTATTGTCAACCTACTGTACTTCAACCTGCCTCAACCCAGTGTGGTGTTGGTCCAGTATGTGTCCCCATAGAGCTATTGTCAACCTACTTTCAACCTGCCTCAATCCAGTGTGATGTTGGTCCAGTGTGTGTCCCATTAGAGCTATTGTCAACCTACTTCAACCTTCCTCAACCCAGTGTGATGTTGGTCCAGTGAGTGTCCCAATAGAGCTATTGTCCACCTACTTAACATGCCTCAGCCCAGTGTGATGTTGGTCCAGTGTGGGTCCTATTGTCCACCTACTTCAACCTGCCTCAACCCAGTGTGATGTTGGTCCATTGGGTGTCCCCATAGAGCTATTGTCAACCTACTTCAACCTTCCTCCACCCGGTGTGGTGTAGGTCCAGTGTGTGTCCCCATAGAGCTATTGTCAACCTTCTTCAACCTGCCTCAACCCATTGGTCCAGTGAGTGTCCCCATAGAGCTATTGTAAACCTGCCTCAACCCAGTGTGATGTTGGTCCAGTGAGTGTCCCCATAGAGCTATTGTCAACCTACTTCAACCTGCCTCAACCCAGTGTGATGTTGGTCCAGTTTGTGTCCCCATAGAGCTATTGTCAACCTACTTCAACCTGCCTCAACCCAGTGTGGTGTTGGCCCAGTGCGTGTCCCCATAGAACTATTATCAGCGTACTTCAACCTGCCTCAACCCAGTGTTGTGTTGGTCCAGTGTGTGTCCCCATAGAGCTATTGTCCACCTACTTCAACCAGCCTCAACCCAGTGTGATGTTGGTCCAGTGTGTGTCCCCATAGAGCTATTGTCCACCTACTTCAACCTGCCTCAACCCAGTGTGGTGTTGGCCCAGTGCGTGTCCCCATAGAACTATTATCAGCGTACTTCAACCTGCCTCAACCCAGTGTGATGTTGGTCCAGTGAGTGTCCCCATAGAGCTATTGTCAACCTACTTCAACCTGCCTCAACCCAGTGTGATGTTGGTCAAGTGAGTGTCCCCATATAGATATTGTCAACCTACTTCAACCCAGTGTGATGTTGGTCCAGTAAATGTCCCCATAGAGCTATTGTCAACCTACTTCAACCTGCCTCAACCCAGTGTGATGTTGGTCGAGTGAGTGTCCCCATAGAGCTATTGTCAACCTACTTGAACCTGCCTCCACCCAGTGTGATGTTGGTCCAGTGTGAGTGTCCCCATAGAGCTATTGTCAACCTACTTCAACCTGCCTCAACCCAGTGTGATGTTGGTCCAGTGTGTGTCCCCATAGAGCTATTGTCAACCGACTTCAACCTGCCTCAACCCAGTGTGATGTTGGTCCAGTGAGTGTCCCCATAGAGCTATTGTCAACCTACTTCAACCTGCCTCAACCCAGTGTGATGTTGGTCCAGTGAGTGACCCCATAGAGCTATTGTCAACCTAATTCAACCTGCCTCAATCCAGTATGATGTTGGTCCAGTGTGTGTCCCCATAGAGCTATTGTCAACCTACTTCAACCTGCCTCAACCCAGTGTGGTGTTGGTCCAGTGAGTGTCCCCATAGAGCTATTGTCAACCTACTTCAACCTGCCTCAACCCAGTGTGATGTTGGTCCAGTGAGTGTACCCATAGAGCTATTGTCAACCTACTTCAACCTGCCTCAACCCAGTGTGATGTTGGTCCAGTTTGTGTCCCCATAGAGCTATTGTCAACCTACTTCAACCTGCCTCAACCCAGTGTGGTGTTGGCCCAGTGCGTGTCCCCATAGAACTATTATCAGCGTACTTCAACCTGCCTCAACCCAGTGTGGTGTTGGTCCAGTGTGTGTCCCCATAGAGCTATTGTCCACCTACTTCAACCTGCCTCCACTCAGTGTGATGTTGGTCCAGTGTGTGTCCACATAGAGCTATTGTCCACCTACTTCAACCTGCCTCCACCCAATGTGATGTTGGTCCAGTGTGTGTCCCCATAGAGCTATTGTCAACCTACTTCAACCTTATTTAACCCAGAGTGATGTTTGTCCAGTGAGTGTCCCAATAAAGCTATTGTCCACCTACATATATATACTTCAACATGCCTCAGCCCAGTGTGATGTTGGTCCAGTGTGTGTCCCATAGAGCTATTGTCCACCTACTTCAACCTGCCTCAACCCAGTGTGATGTTGGTCCAGTGTGTGTCCCCATAGAGCTATTGTCAATCTACTTGAACCTGCCTCAACCAGGTGTGATGTTGGTCCACTGTGTGTCCCCATAGAGCTATTGTCAAACTACTTCAGCCTTCCTCCACCCAGTGTGGTGTTGGTCCAGTGAGTGTCCCCATAGAACTATTGTCAACCTACTTCAACCTGCCTCAACCCAGTGTGGTGTTGGTCCAGTGAGTGTCCCGATAGAGCTATTGTCAACCTACTGTACTTCAACCTGCCTCAACCCAGTGTGGTGTTGGTCCAGTATGTGTCCCCATAGAGCTATTGTCAACCTACTTTCAACCTGCCTCAATCCAGTGTGATGGTGGTCCAGTGTGTGTCACCATAGAGCTATTGTCAACCTACTTCAACCTGCCTCAATCCAGTGTGATGTTGGTCCAGTGAGTGTCCCCATAGAGCTATTGTCAACCTACTTCAACCTGACTCAACTCAGTGTGATGTTGGTCCAGTGAGTGTCCCCATACAGCTATTGTCAACCTACTTCAACCTGCCTCAACCCAGTGTGATATTGGTCCAGTGAGTGACCCCATAGAGCTATTGTCAACTTAATTCAACCTGCCTCAATCCAGTATGATGTTGGTCCAGTGTGTGTCCCCATAGAGCTATTGTCAACCTACTTCAACCTGCCTCAACCCAGTGTGGTGTTGGTCCAGTGAGTGTCCCCATAGAGCTATTGTCAACCTACTTCAACCTGCCTCAACCCAGTGTGATGTTGGTCCAGTGAGTGTCCCCATAGAGCTATTGTCAACCTACTTCAACCTGCCTCAACCCAGTGTGTTGTTGGTCCAGTGAGTGTCCCCATAGAGCTATTGTCAACCTACTTCAACCTGCCTCAACCCAGTGTGATGTTGGTCCAGTTTGTGTCCCCATAGAGCTATTGTCAACCTACTTCAACCTGCCTCAACCCAGTGTGATGTTCGTCCAGTTTGTGTCCCCATAGAGCTATTGTCAACCTACTTAAACCTGCCTCAACCCAGTGTGGTGTTGGCCCAGTGCGTGTCCCCATAGAACTATTATCAGCGTACTTCAACCTTCCTCAACCCAGTGTGGTGTTGGTCCAGTGTGTGTCCCCATAGAGCTATTGTCCACCTACTTCAACCTGCCTCCACCCAGTGTGATGTTGGTCCAGTGTGTGTCCCCATAGAGCTATTGTCCACCTACTTCAACCTGCCTCCACCCAGTGTGATGTTGGTCCAGTGTGTGTCCCATTAGAGCTATTGTCAACCTACTTCAACCTTCCTCAACCCAGTGTGATGTTGGTCCAGTGAGTGTCCCAATAGAGCTATTGTCCACCTACATATATATACTTCAACATGCCTCAGCCCAGTGTGATGTTGGTCCAGTGTGTGTCCAATAGAGCTATTGTCCACCTACTTCAACCTGCCTCAACCCTGTGTGATGTTGGTCCAGTGTGTGTCCCGATAGAGCTATTGTCAACCTACTTCAACCTGCCTCAACCCAGTGTGATGTTGGTCCAGTGAGTGTCCTATTGTCAACCTACTTCAACCTGCCTCAACCCAGTGTGATGTTGGTCCAGTTTGTGTCCCCATAGAGCTATTGTCAACCTACTTCAACCTGCCTCAACCCAGTGTGGTGTTGGTCCAGTGTGTGTCCCCATAGAGCTATTGTCCACCTACTTCAACCTGCCTCCACTCAATGTGATGTTGGTCCAGTGTGTGTCCCCATAGAGCTATTGTCCACCTACTTCAACCTGCCTCCACCCAGTGTAATGTTGGTCCAGTGTGTGTCCCCATAGAGCTATTGTCATCCTACTTCAACCATCTTCAACCGAGTGTGATGTTTGTCCAGTGAGTGTCCCAATAGATCCACCTACATATATATACTTCAACATGCCTCAGCCCAGTGTGATGTTGGTCCAGTGTGTGTCCCATAGAGCTATTGTCCACCTACTTCAACCTGCCTCAACCCAGTGTGATGTTGGTCCAGTGTGTGTCCCCATAGCCTGCCTCAACCCAGTGTGATGTTGGTCCACTGTGTGTCCCCATAGAGCTATTGTCAAACTACTTCAACCTTCCTCCACCCAGTGTGGTGTTGGTCCAGTGAGTGTCCCCATAGAACTATTGTCAACCTACTTCAACCTGCCTCAACCCAGTGTGGTGTTGGTCCAGTGAGTGTCCCCATAGAGCTATTGTCAACCTACTGTACTTCAACCTGCCTCAACCCAGTGTGGTGTTGGTCCAGTATGTGTCCCCATAGAGCTATTGTCAACCTACTTTCAACCTGCCTCAATCCAGTGTGATGTTGGTCCAGTGTGTGTCACCATAGAGCTATTGTCAACCTACTTCAACCTGCCTCAATCCAGTGTGATGTTGGTCCAGTGAGTGTCCCCATAGAGCTATTGTCCACCTACTTCAACCTGCCTCCACCCAGTGTGATGTTGGTCCAGTGTGTGTCCCATTAGAGCTATTGTCAACCTACTTCAACCTTCCTCAACCCAGTGTGATGTTGGTCCAGTGAGTGTCCCAATAGAGCTATTGTCCACCTACTTCAACATGCCTCAGCCCAGTGTGATGTTGGTCCAGTGTGGGTCCTATTGTCCACCTACTTCAACCTGCCTCAACCCAGTGTGATGTTGGTCCATTGGGTGTCCCCATAGAGCTATTGTCAACCTACTTCAACCTTCCTCCACCCGGTGTGGTGTTGGTCCAGTGTGTGTCCCCATAGAGCTATTGTCAACCTTCTTCAACCTGCCTCAACCCATTGGTCCAGTGAGTGTCCCCATAGAGCTATTGTCAACCTGCCTCAACCCAGTGTGATGTTGGTCCAGTGAGTGTCCCCATAGAGCTATTGTCAACCTACTTCAACCTGCCTCAACCCAGTGTGATGTTGGTCCAGTTTGTGTCCCCATAGAGCTATTGTCAACCTACTTCAACCTGCCTCAACCCAGTGTGGTGTTGGCCCAGTGCGTGTCCCCATAGAACTATTATCAGCGTACTTCAACCTGCCTCAACCCAGTGTGGTGTTGGTCCAGTGTGTGTCCCCATAGAGCTATTGTCCACCTACTTCAACCATCCTCCACCCAGTGTGATGTTGGTCCATTGTGTGTCCCCATAGAGCTATTGTCCACCTACTTCAACCTGCCTCAACCCAGTGTGGTGTTGGCCCAGTGCGTGTCCCCATAGAACTATTATCAGCGTACTTCAACCTGCCTCAACCCAGTGTGATGTTGGTCCAGTGAGTGTCCCCATAGAGCTATTGTCAACCTACTTCAACCTGCCTCAACCCAGTGTGATGTTGGTCAAGTGAGTGTCCCCATATAGATATTGTCAACCTACTTCAACCCAGTGTGATGTTGGTCCAGTAAATGTCCCCATAGAGCTATTGTCAACCTACTTCAACCTGCCTCAACCCAGTGTGATGTTGGTCGAGTGGGTGTCCCCATAGAGCTATTGTCAACCTACTTGAACCTGCCTCCACCCAGTGTGATGTTGGTCCAGTGTGAGTGTCCCTATAGAGCTATTGTCAACCTACTTCAACCTGCCTCAACCCAGTGTGATGTTGGTCCAGTGTGTGTCCCCATAGAGCTATTGTCAACCGACTTCAACCTGCCTCAACCCAGTGTGATGTTGGTCCAGTGAGTGTCCCCATAGAGCTATTGTCAACCTACTTCAACCTGCCTCAACCCAGTGTGATGTTGGTCCAGTGAGTGACCCCATAGAGCTATTGTCAACCTAATTCAACCTGCCTCAATCCAGTATGATGTTGGTCCAGTGTGTGTCCCCATAGAGCTATTGTCAACCTACTTCAACCTGCCTCAACCCAGTGTGGTGTTGGTCCAGTGAGTGTCCCCATAGAGCTATTGTCAACCTACTTCAACCTGCCTCAACCCAGTGTGATGTTGGTCCAGTGAGTGTACCCATAGAGCTATTGTCAACCTACTTCAACCTGCCTCAACCCAGTGTGATGTTGGTCCAGTTTGTGTCCCCATAGAGCTATTGTCAACCTACTTCAACCTGCCTCAACCCAGTGTGGTGTTGGCCCAGTGCGTGTCCCCATAGAACTATTATCAGCGTACTTCAACCTGCCTCAACCCAGTGTGGTGTTGGTCCAGTGTGTGTCCCCATAGAGCTATTGTCCACCTACTTCAACCTGCCTCCACTCAGTGTGATGTTGGTCCAGTGTGTGTCCACATAGAGCTATTGTCCACCTACTTCAACCTGCCTCCACCCAATGTGATGTTGGTCCAGTGTGTGTCCCCATAGAGCTATTGTCAACCTACTTCAACCTTATTTAACCCAGAGTGATGTTTGTCCAGTGAGTGTCCCAATAAAGCTATTGTCCACCTACATATATATACTTCAACATGCCTCAGCCCAGTGTGATGTTGGTCCAGTGTGTGTCCCATAGAGCTATTGTCCACCTACTTCAACCTGCCTCAACCCAGTGTGATGTTGGTCCAGTGTGTGTCCCCATAGAGCTATTGTCAATCTACTTGAACCTGCCTCAACCAGGTGTGATGTTGGTCCACTGTGTGTCCCCATAGAGCTATTGTCAAACTACTTCAGCCTTCCTCCACCCAGTGTGGTGTTGGTCCAGTGAGTGTCCCCATAGAACTATTGTCAACCTACTTCAACCTGCCTCAACCCAGTGTGGTGTTGGTCCAGTGAGTGTCCCGATAGAGCTATTGTCAACCTACTGTACTTCAACCTGCCTCAACCCAGTGTGGTGTTGGTCCAGTATGTGTCCCCATAGAGCTATTGTCAACCTACTTTCAACCTGCCTCAATCCAGTGTGATGTTGGTCCAGTGTGTGTCACCATAGAGCTATTGTCAACCTACTTCAACCTGCCTCAATCCAGTGTGATGTTGGTCCAGTGAGTGTCCCCATAGAGCTATTGTCAACCTACTTCAACCTGACTCAACCCAGTGTGATGTTGGTCCAGTGAGTGTCCCCATACAGCTATTGTCAACCTACTTCAACCTGCCTCAACCCAGTGTGATATTGGTCCAGTGAGTGACCCCATAGAGCTATTGTCAACTTAATTCAACCTGCCTCAATCCAGTATGATGTTGGTCCAGTGTGTGTCCCCATAGAGCTATTGTCAACCTACTTCAACCTGCCTCAACCCAGTGTGGTGTTGGTCCAGTGAGTGTCCCCATAGAGCTATTGTCAACCTACTTCAACCTGCCTCAACCCAGTGTGATGTTGGTCCAGTGAGTGTCCCCATAGAGCCATTGTCAACCTACTTCAACCTGCCTCAACCAAGTGTGATGTTGGTCCAGTTTGTGTCCCCATAGAGCTATTGTCAACCTACTTCAACCTGCCTCAACCCAGTGTGGTGTTGGCCCAGTGCGTGTCCCCATAGAAATATTATCAGCGTACTTCAACCTGCCTCAACCCAGTGTGGTGTTGGTCCAGTGTGTGTCCCCATAGAGCTATTGTCCACCTACTTCAACCTGCCTCCACTCAGTGTGATGTTGGTCCAGTGTGTGTCCCCATAGAGCTATTGTCCACCTACTTCAACTTGCCTCCACCCAGTGTGATGTTGGTCCAGTGTGTGTCCCCATAGAGCTATTGTCCACCTACTTCAACCTGCCTCCACTCAGTGTGATGTTGGTCCAGTGTGTGTCCCAATAGAGCTATTGTCCACCTACATATATATATATACTTCAACATGCCTCAGCCTAATGTGATGTTGGTCCAGTGTGTGTCCCATAGAGCTATTGTCTACCTACTTCAACCTGCCTCAACCCAGTGTGATGTTGGTCCAGTGTGTGTCCCCATAGAGCTATTGTCAATCTACTTGAACCAGCCTCAACCCAGTGTGATGTTGGTCCAGTGTGTGTCCCCATAGAGCTATTGTCAAACTACTTCAACCTTCCTCCACCCAGTGTGATGTTGATCCAGTGTGTGTCCCCAAAGAGCTATTGTCAACCTACTTCAACCTTCCTCAACCCAGTGTGATGTTGGTCCAGTGAGTGTCCCAATAGAGCTATTGTCCACCTACTTCAACATGCCTCAGCCCAGTGTGATGTTGGTCCGGTGTGGGTCCTATTGTCCACCTACTTCAACCTGCCTCAACCCAGTGTGATGTTGGTCCATTGGGTGTCCCCATAGAGCTATTGTCAACCTACTTCAACCTTCCTCCACCCGGTGTGGTGTTGGTCCAGTGTGTATCCCCATAGAGCTATTGTCAACCTTCTTCAACCTGCTCAACCTATTGGTCCAGTGAGTGTCCCCATAGAGCTATTGTCAACCTGCCTCAACCAAGTGTGATGTTGGTCCAGTGAGTGTCCCCATAGAGCTATTGTCAACCTACTTCAACCTGCCTCAACCCAGTGTGATGTTGGTCCAGTTTGTGTCCCCATAGAGCTATTGTCAACCTACTTCAACCTGCCTCAACCCAGTGTGGTGTTGGCCCAGTGCGTGTCCCCATAGAACTATTATCAGCGTACTTCAACCTTCCTCAACCCAGTGTGGTGTTGGTCCAGTGTGTGTCCCCATAGAGCT
This sequence comes from Cladorhizidae sp. MBARI D1340-BT2, assembly GCA_028752905.1. Lineage (NCBI taxonomy): Eukaryota > Metazoa > Porifera > Demospongiae > Poecilosclerida > Cladorhizidae > Cladorhizidae sp. MBARI D1340-BT2. The sequence goes on from JAQNBH010000006.1 coordinate 48,934,756, forward strand.
ATTGTCCACCTACTTCAACCTGCCTCCACCCAGTGTGATGTTGGTCCAGTGTGTGTCCCCATAGAGCTATTGTCCACCTACTTCAACCTGCCTCCACCCAGTGTGATGTTGGTACAGTGTGTGTCCCATTAGAGCTATTGTCAACCTACTTCAACCTTCCTCAACCCAGTGTGATGTTGGTCCAGTGAGTGTCCCAATAGAGCTATTGTCCACCTACATATATATACTTCAACATGCCTCAGCCCAGTGTGATGTTGGTCCAGTGTGTGTCCAATAGAGCTATTGTCCACCTACTTTAACCTGCCTCAACCCTGTGTGATGTTGGTCCAGTGTGTGTCCCCATAGAGCTATTGTCAACCTACTTCAACCTGCCTCAACCCAGTGTGATGTTGGTCCAGTGAGTGTCCTATTGTCAACCTACTTCAACCTGCCTCAACCCAGTGTGATGTTGGTCCAGTTTGTGTCCCCATAGAGCTATTGTCAACCTACTTCAACCTGCCTCAACCCAGTGTGGTGTTGGCCCAGTGCGTGTCCCCATAGAACTATTATCAGCGTACTTCAACCTGCCTCAACCCAGTGTGGTGTTGGTCCAGTGTGTGTCCCCATAGAGCTATTGTCCACCTACTTCAACCTGCCTCCACTCAATGTGATGTTGGTCCAGTGTGTGTCCCCATAGAGCTATTGTCCACCTACTTCAACCTGCCTCCACCCAGTGTGATGTTGGTCCAGTGTGTGTCCCCATAGAGCTATTGTCATCCTACTTCAACCATCTTCAACCGAGTGTGATGTTTGTCCAGTGAGTGTCCCAATAGATGCACCTACATATATATACTTCAACATGCCTCAGCCCAGTGTGATGTTGGTCCAGTGTGTGTCCCATAGAGCTATTGTCCACCTACTTCAACCTGCCTCAACCCAGTGTGATGTTGGTCCAGTGTGTGTCCCCATAGAGCTATTGTCAATCTACTTGAACCTGCCTCAACCCAGTGTGATGTTGGTCCACTGTGTGTCCCCATAGAGCTATTGTCAAACTACTTCAACCTTCCTCCACCCAGTGTGGTGTTGGTCCAGTGAGTGTCCCCATAGAACTATTGTCAACCTACTTCAACCTGCCTCAACCCAGTGTGGTGTTGGTCCAGTGAGTGTCCCCATAGAGCTATTGTCAACCTACTGTACTTCAACCTGCCTCAACCCAGTGTGGTGTTGGTCCAGTATGTGTCCCCATAGAGCTATTGTCAACCTACTTTCAACCTGCCTCAATCCAGTGTGATGTTGGTCCAGTGTGTGTCACCATAGAGCTATTGTCAACCTAATTCAACCTGCCTCAATCCAGTGTGATGTTGGTCCAGTGAGTGTCCCCATAGAGCTATTGTCCACCTACTTCAACCTGCCTCCACCCAGTGTGATGTTGGTCCAGTGTGTGTCCCATTAGAGCTATTGTCAACCTACTTCAACCTTCCTCAACCCAGTGTGATGTTGGTCCAGTGAGTGTCCCAATAGAGCTATTGTCCACCTACTTCAACATGCCTCAGCCCAGTGTGATGTTGGTCCAGTGTGGGTCCTATTGTCCACCTACTTCAACCTGCCTCAACCCAGTGTGATGTTGGTCCATTGGGTGTCCCCATAGAGCTATTGTCAACATACTTCAACCTTCGTCCACCCGGTGTGGTGTTGGTCCAGTGTGTGTCCCCATAGAGCTATTGTCAACCTTCTTCAACCTGCCTCAGCCCATTGGTCCAGTGAGTGTCCCCATAGAGCTATTGTCAACCTGCCTCAACCCAGTGTGATGTTGGTCCAGTGAGTGTCCCCATAGAGCTATTGTCAACCTACTTCAACCTGCCTCAACCCAGTGTGATGTTGGTCCAGTTTGTGTCCCCATAGAGCTATTGTCAACCTACTTCAACCTGCCTCAACCCAGTGTGGTGTTGGCCCAGTGCGTGTCCCCATAGAACTATTATCAGCGTACTTCAATCTGCCTCAACACAGTGAGGTGTTGGTCCAGTGTGTGTCCCCATAGAGCTATTGTCCACCTACTTCAACCTGCCTCCACCCAGTGTGATGTTGGTCCAGTGTGTGTCCCCATAGAGCTATTGTCCACCTACTTCAACCTGCCTCCACCCAGTGTGATGTTGGTCCAGTGTGTGTCCCATTAGAGCTATTGTCAACCTACTTCAACCTTCCTCAACCCAGTGTGATGTTGGTCCAGTGAGTGTCCCAATAGATCTATTGTCCACCTACATATATATACTTCAACATGCCTCAGCCCAGTGTGATGTTGGTCCAGTGTGTGTCCCATAGAGCTATTGTCCACCTACTTCAACCTGCCTCAACCCTGTGTGATGTTGGTCCAGTGTGTGTCCCCATAGAGCTATTGTCAACCTACTTCAACCTGCCTCAACCCAGTATGATGTTGGTCCAGTGAGTGTCCTATTGTCAACCTACTTCAACCTGCCTCAACCCAGTGTGATGTTGGTCCAGTTTGTGTCCCCATAGAGCTATTGTCAACCTACTTCAACCTGCCTCAACCCAGTGTGGTGTTGGCCCAGTGCGTGTCCCCATAGAACTATTATCAGCGTACTTCAACCTGCCTCAACCCAGTGTGGTGTTGGTCCAGTGTGTGTCCCCATAGAGCTATTGTCCACCTACTTCAACCTGCCTCCACTCAGTGTGATGTTGGTCCAGTGTGTGTCCCCATAGAGCTATTGTCCACCTACTTCAACCTGCCTCCACCAAGTGTGATGTTGGTCCAGTGTGTGTCCCCATAGAGCTATTGTCAACCTACTTCAACCATCTTCAACCCAGTGTGATGTTTGTCCAGTGAGTGTCCCAATAGATCCACCTACATATATATACTTCAACATGCCTCAGCCCAGTGTGATGTTGGTCCAGTGTGTGTCCCATAGAGCTATTGTCCACCTACTTCAACCTGCCTCAACCCAGTGTGATGTTGGTCCACTGTGTGTCCCCATAGAGCTATTGTCAAACTACTTCAACCTTCTTCCACCCAGTGTGGTGTTGGTCCAGTGAGTGTCCCCATAGAACTATTGTCAACCTACTTCAACCTGCCTCAACCCAGTGTGGTGTTGGTCCAGTGTGTGTCCCCATAGAGCTATTGTCAACCTTCTTCAACCTGCTCAACCTATTGGTCCAGTGAGTGTCCCCATAGAGCTATTGTCAACCTGCCTCAACCAAGTGTGATGTTGGTCCAGTGAGTGTCCCCATAGAGCTATTGTCAACCTACTTCAACCTGCCTCAACCCAGTGTGATGTTGGTCCAGTTTGTGTCCCCATAGAGCTATTGTCAACCTACTTCAACCTGCCTCAACCCAGTGTGGTGTTGGCCCAGTGCGTGTCCCCATAGAACTATTATCAGCGTACTTCAACCTTCCTCAACCCAGTGTGGTGTTGGTCCAGTGTGTGTCCCCATAGAGCTATTGTCCACCTACTTCAACCTGCCTCCACCCAGTGTGATGTTGGTCCAGTGTGTGTCCCCATAGAGCTATTGTCCACCTACTTCAACCTGCCTCCACCCAGTGTGATGTTGGTCCAGTGTGTGTCCCATTAGAGCTATTGTCAACCTACTTCAACCTTCCTCAACCCAGTGTGATGTTGGTCCAGTGAGTGTCCCAATAGAGCTATTGTCCACCTACATATATATACTTCAACATGCCTCAGCCCAGTGTGATGTTGGTCCAGTGTGTGTCCAATAGAGCTATTGTCCACCTACTTCAACCTGCCTCAACCCTGTGTGATGTTGGTCCAGTGTGTGTCCCCATAGAGCTATTGTCAACCTACTTCAACCTGCCTCAACCCAGTGTGATGTTGGTCCAGTGAGTGTCCTATTGTCAACCTACTTCAACCTGCCTCAACCCAGTGTGATGTTGGTCCAGTTTGTGTCCCCATAGAGCTATTGTCAACCTACTTCAACCTGCCTCAACCCAGTCTGGGGTTGGCCCAGTGCGGGTCCCCATAGAACTATTATCAGCGTACTTCAACCTGCCTCAACCCAGTGTGGTGTTGGTCCAGTGTGTGTCCCCATAGAGCTATTGTCCACCTACTTCAACCTGCCTCCACTCAATGTGATGTTGGTCCAGTGTGTGTCCCCATAGAGCTATTGTCCACCTACTTCAACCTGCCTCCACCCAGTGTGATGTTGGTCCAGTGTGTGTCCCCATAGAGCATTGTCATCCTACTTCAACCATCTTCAACCGAGTGTGATGTTTGTCCAGTGAGTGTCCCAATAGATCCACCTACATATATATACTTCAACATGCCTCAGCCCAGTGTGATGTTGGTCCAGTGTGTGTCCCATAGAGCTATTGTCCACCTACTTCAACCTGCCTCAACCCAGTGTGATGTTGGTCCAGTGTGTGTCCCCATAGAGCTATTGTCAAACTACTTCAACCTTCCTCCACCCAGTGTGGTGTTGGTCCAGTGAGTGTCCCCATAGAACTATTGTCAACCTACTTCAACCTGCCTCAACCCAGTGTGGTGTTGGTCCAGTGAGTGTCCCCATAGAGCTATTGTCAACCTTCTTCAACCTGCTCAACCTATTGGTCCAGTGAGTGTCCCCATAGAGCTATTGTCAACCTGCCTCAACCAAGTGTGATGTTGGTCCAGTGAGTGTCCCCATAGAGCTATTATCAACTACTTCAACCTGCCTCAACCCAGTGTGATGTTGGTCCAGTTTGTGTCCCCATAGAGCTATTGTCAACCTACTTCAACCTGCCTCAACCCAGTGTGGTGTTGGCCCAGTGCGTGTCCCCATAGAACTATTATCAGCGTACTTCAACCTTCCTCAACCCAGTGTGGTGTTGGTCCAGTGTGTGTCCCCATAGAGCTATTGTCCACCTACTTCAACCTGCCTCCACCCAGTGTGATGTTGGTCCAGTGTGTGTCCCCATAGAGCTATTGTCCACCTACTTCAACCTGCCTCCACCCAGTGTGATGTTGGTCCAGTGTGTGTCCCATTAGAGCTATTGTCAACCTACTTCAACCTTCCTCAACCCAGTGTGATGTTGGTCCAGTGAGTGTCCCAATAGAGCTATTGTCCACCTACATATATATACTTCAATATGCCTCAGCCCAGTGTGATGTTGGTCCAGTGTGTGTCCAATAGAGCTATTGTCCACCTACTTCAACCTGCCTCAACCCTGTGTGATGTTGGTCCAGTGTGTGTCCCCATAGAGCTATTGTCAACCTACTTCAACCTGCCTCAACCCAGTGTGATGTTGGTCCAGTGAGTGTCCTATTGTCAACCTACTTCAACCTGCCTCAACCCAGTGTGATGTTGGTCCAGTTTGTGTCCCCATACAGCTATTGTCAACCTACTTCAACCTGCCTCAACCCAGTGTGGTGTTGGCCCAGTGCGTGTCCCCATAGAACTATTATCAGCGTACTTCAACCTGCCTCAACCCAGTGTGGTGTTGGTCCAGTGTGTGTCCCCATAGAGCTATTGTCCACCTACTTCAACCTGCCTCCACTCAATGTGATGTTGGTCCAGTGTGTGTCCCCATAGAGCTATTGTCCACCTACTTCAACCTGCCTCCACCCAGTGTGATGTTGGTCCAGTGTGTGTTCCCATAGAGCTATTGTCATCCTACTTCAACCATCTTCAACCGAGTGTGATGTTTGTCCAGTGAGTGTCCCAATAGATCCACCTACATATATATACTTCAACATGCCTCAGCCCAGTGTGATGTTGGTCCAGTGTGTGTCCCATAGAGCTATTGTCCACCTACTTCAACCTGCCTCAACCCAGTGTGATGTTGGTCCAGTGTGTGTCCCCATAGAGCTATTGTCAATCTACTTGAACCTGCCTCAACCCAGTGTGATGTTGGTCCACTGTGTGTCCCCATAGAGCTATTGTCAAACTACTTCAACCTTCCTCCACCCAGTGTGGTGTTGGTCCAGTGAGTGTCCCCATAGAACTATTGTCAACCTACTTCAACCTGCCTCAACCCAGTGTGGTGTTGGTCCAGTGAGTGTCCCCATAGAGCTATTGTCAACCTACTGTACTTCAACCTGCCTCAACCCAGTGTGGTGTTGGTCCAGTATATGTCCCCATAGAGCTATTGTCCACCTACTTCAACCTGCCTAAACCCAGTGTGATGTTGGTCCAGTGTGTGTCCCATTAGAGCTATTGTCAACCTACTTCAACCTTCCTCAACCCAGTGTGATGTTGGTCCAGTGAGTGTCCCAATAGAGCTATTGTCCACCTACTTCAACATGCCTCAGCCCAGTGTGATGTTGGTCCAGTGTGGGTCCTATTGTCCACCTACTTCAACCTGCCTCAACCCAGTGTGATGTTGGTCCATTGGGTGTCCCCATAGAGCTATTGTCAACCTACTTCAACCTTCGTCCACCCGGTGTGGTGTTGGTCCAGTGTGTGTCCCCATAGAGCTATTGTCAACCTTCTTCAACCTGCCTCAGCCCATTGGTCCAGTGAGTGTCCCCATAGAGCTATTGTCAACCTGCCTCAACCCAGTGTGATGTTGGTCCAGTGAGTGTCCCCATAGAGCTATTGTCAACCTACTTCAACCTGCCTCAACCCAGTGTGATGTTGGTCCAGTTTGTGTCCCCATAGAGCTATTGTCAACCTACTTCAACCTGCCTCAACCCAGTGTGGTGTTGGCCCAGTGCGTGTCCCCATAAAACTATTATCAGCGTACTTCAACCTGCCTCAACCCAGTGTGGTGTTGGTCCAGTGTGTGTCCCCATAGAGCTATTGTCCACCTACTTCAACCTGCCTCCACCCAGTGTGATGTTGGTCCAGTGTGTGTCCCCATAGAGCTATTGTCCACCTACTTCAACCTGCCTCCACCCAGTGTGATGTTGGTCCAGTGTGTGTCCCATTAGAGCTATTGTCAACCTACTTCAACCTTCCTCAACCCAGTGTGATGTTGGTCCAGTGAGTGTACCAATAGATCTATTGTCCACCTACATATATGTACTTCAACATGCCTCAGCCCAGTGTGATGTTGGTCCAGTGTGTGTCCCATAGAGCTATTGTCCACCTACTTCAACCTGCCTCAACCCTGTGTGATGTTGGTCCAGTGTGTGTCCCCATAGAGCTATTGTCAACCTTCTTCAACCTGCCTCAACCCAGTGTGATGTTGGTCCAGTGAGTGTCCTATTGTCAACCTACTTCAACCTGCCTCAACCCAGTGTGATGTTGGTCCAGTTTGTGTCCCCATAGAGCTATTGTCAACCTACTTCAACCTGCCTCAACCCAGTGTGGTGTTGTCCCAGTGCGTGTCCCCATAGAACTATTATCAGCGTACTTCAACCTGCCTCAACCCAGTGTGGTATTGGTCCAGTGTGTGTCCCCATAGAGCTATTGTCCACTTACTTCAACCTGCCTCCACTCAGTGTGATGTTGGTCCAGTGTGTGTCCCCATAGAGCTATTGTCCACCTACTTCAACCTGCCTCCACCCAGTGTGATGTTGGTCCAGTGTGTGTCCCCATAGAGCATTGTCATCCTACTTCAACCATCTTCAACCGAGTGTGATGTTTGTCCAGTGAGTGTCCCAATAGATCCACCTACATATATATACTTCAACATGCCTCAGCCCAGTGTGATGTTGGTCCAGTGTGTGTCCCATAGAGCTATTGTCCACCTACTTCAACCTGCCTCAACCCAGTGTGATGTTGGTCCAGTGTGTGTCCCCATAGAGCTATTGTCAATCTACTTGAACCTGCCTCAACCCAGTGTGATGTTGGTCCACTGTGTGTCCCCATAGAGCTATTGTCAAACTACTTCAACCTTCCTCCACCCAGTGTGGTGTTGGTCCAGTGAGTGTCCCCATAGAACTATTGTCAACCTACTTCAACCTGCCTCAACCCAGTGTGGTGTTGGTCCAGTGAGTGTCCCCATAGAGCTATTGTCAACCTTCTTCAACCTGCTCAACCTATTGGTCCAGTGAGTGTCCCCATAGAGCTATTGTCAACCTGCCTCAACCAAGTGTGATGTTGGTCCAGTGAGTGTCCCCATAGAGCTATTATCAACCTACTTCAACCTGCCTCAACCCAGTGTGATGTTGGTCCAGTTTGTGTCCCCATAGAGCTATTGTCAACCTACTTCAACCTGCCTCAACCCAGTGTGGTGTTGGCCCAGTGCGTGTCCCCATAGAACTATTATCAGCGTACTTCAACCTTCCTCAACCCAGTGTGGTGTTGGTCCAGTGTGTGTCCCCATAGAGCTATTGTCCACCTACTTCAACCTGCCTCCACCCAGTGTGATGTTGGTCCAGTGTGTGTCCCCATAGAGCTATTGTCCACCTACTTCAACCTGCCTCCACCCAGTGTGATGTTGGTCCAGTGTGTGTCCCATTAGAGCTATTGTCAACCTACTTCAACCTTCCTCAACCCAGTGTGATGTTGGTCCAGTGAGTGTCCCAATAGAGCTATTGTCCACCTACATATATATACTTCAATATGCCTCAGCCCAGTGTGATGTTGGTCCAGTGTGTGTCCAATAGAGCTATTGTCCACCTACTTCAACCTGCCTCAACCCTGTGTGATGTTGGTCCAGTGTGTGTCCCCATAGAGCTATTGTCAACCTACTTCAACCTGCCTCAACCCAGTGTGATGTTGGTCCAGTGAGTGTCCTATTGTCAACCTACTTCAACCTGCCTCAACCCAGTGTGATGTTGGTCCAGTTTGTGTCCCCATACAGCTATTGTCAACCTACTTCAACCTGCCTCAACCCAGTGTGGTGTTGGCCCAGTGCGTGTCCCCATAGAACTATTATCAGCGTACTTCAACCTGCCTCAACCCAGTGTGGTGTTGGTCCAGTGTGTGTCCCCATAGAGCTATTGTCCACCTACTTCAACCTGCCTCCACTCAATGTGATGTTGGTCCAGTGTGTGTCCCCATAGAGCTATTGTCCACCTACTTCAACCTGCCTCCACCCAGTGTGATGTTGGTCCAGTGTGTGTTCCCATAGAGCTATTGTCATCCTACTTCAACCATCTTCAACCGAGTGTGATGTTTGTCCAGTGAGTGTCCCAATAGATCCACCTACATATATATACTTCAACATGCCTCAGCCCAGTGTGATGTTGGTCCAGTGTGTGTCCCATAGAGCTATTGTCCACCTACTTCAACCTGCCTCAACCCAGTGTGATGTTGGTCCAGTGTGTGTCCCCATAGAGCTATTGTCAATCTACTTGAACCTGCCTCAACCCAGTGTGATGTTGGTCCACTGTGTGTCCCCATAGAGCTATTGTCAAACTACTTCAACCTTCCTCCACCCAGTGTGGTGTTGGTCCAGTGAGTGTCCCCATAGAACTATTGTCAACCTACTTCAACCTGCCTCAACCCAGTGTGGTGTTGGTCCAGTGAGTGTCCCCATAGAGCTATTGTCAACCTACTGTACTTCAACCTGCCTCAACCCAGTGTGGTGTTGGTCCAGTATATGTCCCCATAGAGCTATTGTCCACCTACTTCAACCTGCCTAAACCCAGTGTGATGTTGGTCCAGTGTGTGTCCCATTAGAGCTATTGTCAACCTACTTCAACCTTCCTCAACCCAGTGTGATGTTGGTCCAGTGAGTGTCCCAATAGAGCTATTGTCCACCTACTTCAACATGCCTCAGCCCAGTGTGATGTTGGTCCAGTGTGGGTCCTATTGTCCACCTACTTCAACCTGCCTCAACCCAGTGTGATGTTGGTCCATTGGGTGTCCCCATAGAGCTATTGTCAACCTACTTCAACCTTCGTCCACCCGGTGTGGTGTTGGTCCAGTGTGTGTCCCCATAGAGCTATTGTCAACCTTCTTCAACCTGCCTCAGCCCATTGGTCCAGTGAGTGTCCCCATAGAGCTATTGTCAACCTGCCTCAACCCAGTGTGATGTTGGTCCAGTGAGTGTCCCCATAGAGCTATTGTCAACCTACTTCAACCTGCCTCAACCCAGTGTGATGTTGGTCCAGTTTGTGTCCCCATAGAGCTATTGTCAACCTACTTCAACCTGCCTCAACCCAGTGTGGTGTTGGCCCAGTGCGTGTCCCCATAAAACTATTATCAGCGTACTTCAACCTGCCTCAACCCAGTGTGGTGTTGGTCCAGTGTGTGTCCCCATAGAGCTATTGTCCACCTACTTCAACCTGCCTCCACCCAGTGTGATGTTGGTCCAGTGTGTGTCCCCATAGAGCTATTGTCCACCTACTTCAACCTGCCTCCACCCAGTGTGATGTTGGTCCAGTGTGTGTCCCATTAGAGCTATTGTCAACCTACTTCAACCTTCCTCAACCCAGTGTGATGTTGGTCCAGTGAGTGTACCAATAGATCTATTGTCCACCTACATATATGTACTTCAACATGCCTCAGCCCAGTGTGATGTTGGTCCAGTGTGTGTCCCATAGAGCTATTGTCCACCTACTTCAACCTGCCTCAACCCTGTGTGATGTTGGTCCAGTGTGTGTCCCCATAGAGCTATTGTCAACCTTCTTCAACCTGCCTCAACCCAGTGTGATGTTGGTCCAGTGAGTGTCCTATTGTCAACCTACTTCAACCTGCCTCAACCCAGTGTGATGTTGGTCCAGTTTGTGTCCCCATAGAGCTATTGTCAACCTACTTCAACCTGCCTCAACCCAGTGTGGTGTTGGCCCAGTGCGTGTCCCCATAGAACTATTATCAGCGTACTTCAACCTGCCTCAACCCAGTGTGGTATTGGTCCAGTGTGTGTCCCCATAGAGCTATTGTCCACTTACTTCAACCTGCCTCCACTCAGTGTGATGTTGGTCCAGTGTGTGTCCCCATAGAGCTATTGTCCACCTACTTCAACCTGCCTCCACCAAGTGTGATGTTGGTCCAGTGTGTGTCCCCATAGAGCTATTGTCAACCTACTTCAACCATCTTCAACCCAGTGTGATGTTTGTCCAGTGAGTGTCCCAATAGATCCACCTACATATATATACTTCAACATGCCTCAGCCCAGTGTGATGTTGGTCCAGTGTGTGTCCCATAGAGCTATTGTCCACCTACTTCAACCTGCCTCAACCCAGTGTGATGTTGGTCCAGTGTGTGTCCCCATAGAGCTATTGTAAATCTACTTGAACCTGCCTCAACCCAGTGTGATGTTGGTCCACTGTGTGTCCCCAAAGAGCTATTGTCAAACTACTTCAACCTTCTTCCACCCAGTGTGGTGTTGGTCCAGTGAGTGTCCCCATAGAACTATTGTCAACCTACTTCAACCTGCCTCAACCCAGTGTGGTGTTGGTCCAGTGAGTGTCCCCATAGAGCTATTGTCAACCTACTGTACTTCAACCTGCCTCAACCCAGTGTGGTGTTGGTCCAGTATGTGTCCCTATAGAGCTATTGTCAACATACTTTCAACCTGCCTCAATCCAGTGTGATGTTGGTCCAGTGTGTATCACCATAGAGCTATTGTCAACCTACTTCAACCTGCCTCAATCCAGTGTGATGTTGGTCCAGTGAGTGTCCCCATAGAGCTATTGTCAACCTACTTCAACCTGCCTCAACCCAGTGTGATATTGGTCCAGTGAGTGACCCCATAGAGCTATTGTCAACCTAATTCAACCTGCCTCAATCCAGTATGATGTTGGTCCAGTGTGTGTCCCCATAGAGCTATTGTCAACCTACTTCAACCTGCCTCAACCCAGTGTGGTGTTGGTCCAGTGAGTGTCCCCATAGAGCTATTGTCAACCTACTTCAACCTGCCTCAACCCAGTGTGATGTCGGTCCAGTGAGTGTCCCCATAGAGCTATTGTCAACCTACTTCAACCTGCCTCAACCCAGTGTGATGTTGGTCCAGTTTGTGTCCCCATAGAGCTATTGTCAACCTACTTCAACCTGCCTCAACCCAGTGTGGTGTTGGCCCAGTGCGTGTCCCCATAGAACTATTATCAGCGTACTTCAACCTGCCTCAACCCAGTGTGGTGTTGGTCCAGTGTGTGTCCCCATAGAGCTATTGTCCACCTACTTCAACCTGCCTCCACTCAGTGTGATGTTGGTCCAGTGTGTGTCCCCATAGAGCTATTGTCCACCTACTTCAACCTGCCTCCACCCAGTGTGATGTTGGTCCAGTGTGTGTCCCCATAGAGCTATTGTCAACCTACTTCAACCTTCCTCAACCCAGTGTGATATTGGTCCAGTGAGTGTCCCAATAGAGCTATTGTCCACCTACATATATATATATACTTCAACATGCCTCAGCCTAGTGTGATGTTGGTCCAGTGTGTTGTCCCATAGAGCTATTGTCAACCTACTTCAACCTGCCTCAACCCAGTGTGATGTTGGTCCAGTGAGTGACCCCATAGAGCTATTGTCAACCCAATTCAACCTGCCTCAATCCAGTATGATGTTGGTCCAGTGTGTGTCCCCATAGAGCTATTGTCAACCTACTTCAACCTGCCTCAACCCAGTGTGGTGTTGGTCCAGTGAGTGTCCCCATAGAGCTATTGTCAACCTACTTCAACCTGCCTCAACCCAGTGTGATGTTGGTCCAGTGAGTGTACCCATAGAGCTATTGTCAACCTACTTCAACCTGCCTCAACCCAGTGTGATGTTGGTCCAGTTTGTGTCCCCATAGAGCTATTGTCAACCTACTTCAACCTGCCTCAACCCAGTGTGGTGTTGGCCCAGTGCGTGTCCCCATAGAACTATTATCAGCATACTTCAACCTGCCTCAACCCAGTGTGGTGTTGGTCCAGTGTGTGTCCCCATAGAGCTATTGTCCACCTACTTCAACCTGCCTCCACTCAGTGTGATGTTGGTGCAGTGTGTGTCCACATAGAGCTATTGTCCACCTACTTCAACCTGCCTCCACCCAATGTGATGTTGGTCCAGTGTGTGTCCCCATAGAGCTATTGTCAACCTACTTCAACCTTATTTAACCCAGTGTGATGTTTGTCCAGTGAGTGTCCCAATAAAGCTATTGTCCACCTACATATATATACTTCAACATGCCTCAGCCCAGTGTGATGTTGGTCCAGTGTGTGTCCCATAGAGCTATTGTCCACCTACTTCAACCTGCCTCAACCCAGTGTGATGTTGGTCCAGTGTGTGTCCCTATAGAGCTATTGTCAATCTACTTGAACCTGCCTCAACCAGGTGTGATGTTGGTCCACTGTGTGTCCCCATAGAGCTATTGTCAAACTACTTCAGCCTTCCTCCACCCAGTGTGGTGTTGGTCCAGTGAGTGTCCCCATAGAACTATTGTCAACCTACTTCAACCTGCCTCAACCCAGTGTGGTGTTGGTCCAGTGAGTGTCCCCATAGAGCTATTGTCAACCTACTGTACTTCAACCTGCCTCAACCCAGTGTGGTGTTGGTCCAGTATGTGTCCCCATAGAGCTATTGTCAACCTACTTTCAACCTGCCTCAATCCAGTGTGATGTTGGTCCAGTGTGTGTCACCATAGAGCTATTGTCAACCTACTTCAACCTGCCTCAATCCAGTGTGATGTTGGTCCAGTGAGTGTCCCCATAGAGCTATTGTCAACCTACTTCAACCTGACTCAATCCAGTGTGATGTTGGTCCAGTGAGTGTCCCCATACAGATATTGTCAACCTACTTCAACCTGCCTCAACCCAGTGTGATATTGGTCCAGTGAGTGACCCCATAGAGCTATTGTCAACTTAATTCAACCTGCCTCAATCCAGTATGATGTTGGTCCAGTGTGTGTCCCCATAGAGCTATTGTCAACCTACTTCAACCTGCCTCAACCCAGTGTGGTGTTGGTCCAGTGAGTGTCCCCATAGAGCTATTGTCAACCTACTTCAACCTGCCTCAACCCAGTGTGATGTTGGTCCAGTGAGTGTCCCCATAGAGCTATTGTCAACCTACTTCAACCTGCCTCAACCCAGTGTGATGTTGGTCCAGTTTGTGTGCCCATAGAGCTATTGTCAACCTACTTCAACCTGCCTCAACCCAGTGTGGTGTTGGCCCAGTGCGTGTCCCCATAGAAATATTATCAGCGTACTTCAACCTGCCTCAACCCAGTGTGGTGTTGGTCCAGTGTGTGTCCCCATAGAGCTATTGTCCACCTACTTCAACCTGCCTCCACTCAGTGTGATGTTGGTCCAGTGTGTGTCCCCATAGAGCTATTGTCCACCTACTTCAACTTGCCTCCACCCAGTGTGATGTTGGTCCAGTGTGTGTCCCAATAGAGCTATTGTCCACCTACTTCAACCTGCCTCCACTCAGTGTGATGTTGGTCCAGTGTGTGTCCCAATAGAGCTATTGTCCACCTACATATATATATATACTTCAACATGCCTCAGCCTAATGTGATGTTGGTCCAGTGTGTGTCCCATAGAGCTATTGTCTACCTACTTCAACCTGCCTCAACCCAGTGTGATGTTGGTCCAGTGTGTGTCCCCATAGAGCTATTGTCAATCTACTTGAACCTGCCTCAACCCAGTGTGATGTTGGTCCAGTGTGTGTCCCCATAGAGCTATTGTCAAACTACTTCAACCTTCGTCCACCCAGTGTGGTGTTGGTCCAGTGAGTGTCCCCATAGAACTATTGTCAACCTACTTCAACCTGCCTCAACCCAGTGTGATGTTGGTCCAGTGAGTGTCCCCATAGAGCTATTGTCCACCTACTTCAACCTGCCTCCGCCCAGTGTGAGGTTGGTCCAGTGTGTGTCCCCATAGAGCTATTGTCCACCTACTTCAACCTGCCTCCACCCAGTGTGATGTTGATCCAGTGTGTGTCCCCATAGAGCTATTGTCAACCTACTTCAACCTTCCTCAACCCAGTGTGATGTTGGTCCAGTGAGTGTCCCAATAGAGCTATTGTCCACCTACTTCAACATGCCTCAGCCCAGTGTGATGTTGGTCCATTGGGTGTCCCCATAGAGCTATTGTCAACCTACTTCAACCTTCCTCCACCCGGTGTGGTGTTGGTCCAGTGTGTGTCCCCATAGAGCTATTGTCAACCTTCTTCAACCTGCTCAACCTATTGGTCCAGTGAGTGTCCCCATAGAGCTATTGTCAACCTGCCTCAACCAAGTGTGATGTTGGTCCAGTGAGTGTCCCCATAGAGCTATTGTCAACCTACTTCAACCTGCCTCAACCCAGTGTGATGTTGGTCCAGTTTGTGTCCCCATAGAGCTATTGTCAACCTACTTCAACCTGCCTCAACCCAGTGTGGTGTTGGCCCAGTGCGTGTCCCCATAGAACTATTACCAGCGTACTTCAACCTTCCTCAACCCAGTGTGGTGTTGGTCCAGTGTGTGTCCCCATAGAGCTATTGTCCACCTACTTCAACCTGCCTCCACCCAGTGTGATGTTGGTCCAGTGTGTGTCCCCATAGAGCTATTGTCCACCTACTTCAACCTGCCTCCACCCAGTGTGATGTTGGTCCAGTGTGTGTCCCATTAGAGCTATTGTCAACCTACTTCAACCTTCCTCAACCCAGTGTGATGTTGGTCCAGTGAGTGTCCCAATAGAGCTATTGTCCACCTACATATATATACTTCAACATGCCTCAGCCCAGTGTGATGTTGGTCCAGTGTGTGTCCAATAGAGCTATTGTCCACCTACTTCAACCTGCCTCAACCCTGTGTGATGTTGGTCCAGTGTGTGTCCCCATAGAGCTATTGTCAACCTACTTCAACCTGCCTCAACCCAGTGTGATGTTGGTCCAGTGAGTGTCCTATTGTCAACCTACTTCAACCTGCCTCAACCCAGTGTGATGTTGGTCCAGTTTGTGTCCCCATAGAGCTATTGTCAACCTACTTCAACCTGCCTCAACCCAGTGTGGTGTTGGCCCAGTGCGTGTCCCCATAGAACTATTATCAGCGTACTTCAACCTGCCTCAACCCAGTGTGGTGTTGGTCCAGTGTGTGTCCCCATAGAGCTATTGTCCACCTACTTCAACCTGCCTCCACTCAATGTGATGTTGGTCCAGTGTGTGTCCCCATAGAGAATGTCAACCTACTTCAACCTGCCTCAACCTAGTGTGGTGTTGGTCCAGTGAGTGTCCCCATAGAGCTATTGTCAACCTACTTCAACCTGCCTCAACCCAGTGTAATGTTGGTCCAGTGAGTGTCCCCATAGAGCTATTGTCAACCTACTTCAACCTGCCTCAACCCAGTGTGATGTTGGTCCAGTTTGTGTGCCCATAGAGCTATTGTCAACCTACTTCAACCTGCCTCAACCCAGTGTGGTGTTGGCCCAGTGCGTGTCCCCATAGAAATATTATCAGCGTACTTCAACCTGCCTCAACCCAGTGTGGTGTTGGTCCAGTGTGTGTCCCCATAGAGCTATTGTCCACCTACTTCAACCTGCCTCCACTCAGTGTGATGTTGGTCCAGTGTGTGTCCCCATAGAGCTATTGTCCACCTACTTCAACTTGCCTCCACCCAGTGTGATGTTGGTCCAGTGTGTGTCCCAATAGAGCTATTGTCCACCTACTTCAACCTGCCTCCACTCAGTGTGATGTTGGTCCAGTGTGTGTCCCAATAGAGCTATTGTCCACCTACATATATATATATACTTCAACATGCCTCAGCCTAATGTGATGTTGGTCCAGTGTGTGTCCCATAGAGCTATTGTCTACCTACTTCAACCTGCCTCAACCCAGTGTGATGTTGGTCCAGTGTGTGTCCCCATAGAGCTATTGTCAATCTACTTGAACCTGCCTCAACCCAGTGTGATGTTGGTCCAGTGTGTGTCCCCATAGAGCTATTGTCAAACTACTTCAACCTTCGTCCACCCAGTGTGGTGTTGGTCCAGTGAGTGTCCCCATAGAACTATTGTCAACCTACTTCAACCTGCCTCAACCCAGTGTGATGTTGGTCCAGTGAGTGTCCCCATAGAGCTATTGTCCACCTACTTCAACCTGCCTCCGCCCAGTGTGAGGTTGGTCCAGTGTGTGTCCCCATAGAGCTATTGTCCAGCTACTTCAACCTGCCTCCACCCAGTGTGATGTTGATCCAGTGTGTGTACCCATAGAGCTATTGTCAACCTACTTCAACCTTCCTCAACCCAGTGTGATGTTGGTCCAGTGAGTGTCCCAATAGAGCTATTGTCCACCTACTTCAACATGCCTCAGCCCAGTGTGATGTTGGTCCATTGGGTGTCCCCATAGAGCTATTGTCAACCTACTTCAACCTTCCTCCACCCGGTGTGGTGTTGGTCCAGTGTGTGTCCCCATAGAGCTATTGTCAACCTTCTTCAACCTGCTCAACCTATTGGTCCAGTGAGTGTCCCCATAGAGCTATTGTCAACCTGCCTCAACCAAGTGTGATGTTGGTCCAGTGAGTGTCCCCATAGAGCTATTGTCAACCTACTTCAACCTGCCTCAACCCAGTGTGATGTTGGTCCAGTTTGTGTCCCCATAGAGCTATTGTCAACCTACTTCAACCTGCCTCAACCCAGTGTGGTGTTGGCCCAGTGCGTGTCCCCATAGAACTATTACCAGCGTACTTCAACCTTCCTCAACCCAGTGTGGTGTTGGTCCAGTGTGTGTCCCCATAGAGCTATTGTCCACCTACTTCAACCTGCCTCCACCCAGTGTGATGTTGGTCCAGTGTGTGTCCCCATAGAGCTATTGTCCACCTACTTCAACCTGCCTCCACCCAGTGTGATGTTGGTCCAGTGTGTGTCCCATTAGAGCTATTGTCAACCTACTTCAACCTTCCTCAACCCAGTGTGATGTTGGTCCAGTGAGTGTCCCAATAGAGCTATTGTCCACCTACATATATATACTTCAACATGCCTCAGCCCAGTGTGATGTTGGTCCAGTGTGTGTCCAATAGAGCTATTGTCCACCTACTTCAACCTGCCTCAACCCTGTGTGATGTTGGTCCAGTGTGTGTCCCCATAGAGCTATTGTCAACCTACTTCAACCTGCCTCAACCCAGTGTGATGTTGGTCCAGTGAGTGTCCTATTGTCAACCTACTTCAACCTGCCTCAACCCAGTGTGATGTTGGTCCAGTTTGTGTCCCCATAGAGCTATTGTCAACCTACTTCAACCTGCCTCAACCCAGTGTGGTGTTGGCCCAGTGCGTGTCCCCATAGAACTATTATCAGCGTACTTCAACCTGCCTCAACCCAGTGTGGTGTTGGTCCAGTGTGTGTCCCCATAGAGCTATTGTCCACCTACTTCAACCTGCCTCCACTCAATGTGATGTTGGTCCAGTGTGTGTCCCCATAGAGCTATTGTCCACCTACTTCAACCTGCCTCCACCCAGTGTGATGTTGGTCCAGTGTGTGTCCCCATAGAGCTATTGTGATCCTACTTCAACCATCTTCAACCGAGTGTGATGTTTGTCCAGTGAGTGTCCCAATAGATCCACCTACATATATATACTTCAACATGCCTCAGCCCAGTGTGATGTTGGTCCAGTGTGTGTCCCATAGAGCTATTGTCCACCTACTTCAACCTGCCTCAACCCAGTGTGATGTTGGTCCAGTGTGTGTCCCCATAGAGCTATTGTCAATCTACTTGAACCTGCCTCAACCCAGTGTGATGTTGGTCCACTGTGTGTCCCCATAGAGCTATTGTCAAACTACTTCAACCTTCATCCACCCAGTGTGGTGTTGGTCCAGTGAGTGTCCCCATAGAACTATTGTCAACCTACTTCAACCTGCCTCAACCCAGTGTGGTGTTGGTCCAGTGAGTGTCCCTATAGAGCTATTGTCAACCTACTGTACTTCAACCTGCCTCAACCCAGTGTGGTGTTGGTCCAGTATGTTTCCCCATAGAGCTATTGTCAACCTACTTTCAACCTGCCTCAATCCAGTGTGATGTTGGTCCAGTGTGTGTCACCATAGAGCTATTGTCAACCTACTTCAACCTGCCTCAATCCAGTGTGATGTTGGTCCAGTGAGTGTCCCCATAGAGCTATTGTCCACCTACTTCAACCTGCCTCCACCCAGTGTGATGTTGGTCCAGTGTGTGTCCCATTAGAGCTATTGTCAACCTACTTCAACCTTCCTCAACCCAGTGTGATGTTGGTCCAGTGAGTGTCCCAATAGAGCTATTGTCCACCTACTTCAACATGCCTCAGCCCAGTGTGATGTTGGTCCAGTGTGGGTCCTATTGTCCACCTACTTCAACCTGCCTCAACCCAGTGTGATGTTGGTCCATTGGGTGTCCCCATAGAGCTATTGGCAACCTACTTCAACCTTCCTCCACCCGGTGTGGTGTTGGTCCAGTGTGTGTCCCCATAGAGCTATTGTCAACCTTCTTCAACCTGCCTCAACCCATTGGTCCAGTGAGTGTCCCCATAGAGCTATTGTCAACCTGCCTCAACCTAGTGTGATGTTGGTCCAGTGAGTGTCCCCATAGAGCTATTGTCAACCTACTTCAACCTGCCTCAACCCAGTGTGATGTTGGTCCAGTTTGTGTCCCCATAGAGCTATTGTCAACCTACTTCAACCTGCCTCAACCCAGTGTGATGTTGGTCCAGTTTGTGTCCCCATAGAGCTATTGTCAACCTACTTCAACCTGCCTCAACCCAGTGTGGTGTTGGCCCAGTGCGTGTCCCCATAGAACTATTATCAGCGTACTTCAACCTGCCTCAACCCAGTGTGGTGTTGGTCCAGTGTGTGTCCCCATAGAGCTATTGTCCACCTACTTCAACCTGCCTCCACCCAGTGTGATGTTGGTCCAGTGTGTGTCCCCATAGAGCTATTGTCCACCTACTTCAACCTGCCTCAACCCAGTGTGGTGTTGGCCCAGTGCGTGTCCCCATAGAACTATTATCAGCGTACTTCAACCTGCCTCAACCCAGTGTGATGTTGGTCCAGTGAGTGTCCCCATAGAGCTATTGTCAACCTACTTCAACCTGCCTCAACCCAGTGTGATGTTGGTCAAGTGAGTGTCCCCATATAGATATTGTCAACCTACTTCAACCCAGTGTGATGTTGGTCCAGTAAATGTCCCCATAGAGCTATTGTCAACCTACTTCAACCTGCCTCAACCCAGTGTGATGTTGGTCGAGTGAGTGTCCCCATAGAGCTATTGTCAACCTACTTGAACCTGCCTCCACCCAGTGTGATGTTGGTCCAGTGTGAGTGTCCCCATAGAGCTATTGTCAACCTACTTCAACCTGCCTCAACCCAGTGTGATGTTGGTCCAGTGTGTGTCCCCATAGAGCTATTGTCAACCGACTTCAACCTGCCTCAACCCAGTGTGATGTTGGTCCAGTGAGTGTCCCCATAGAGCTATTGTCAACCTACTTCAACCTGCCTCAATGTACTTCAACCTGCCTCCACCCAATGTGATGTTGGTCCAGTGTGTGTCCCCATAGAGCTATTGTCAACCTACTTCAACCTTATTTAACCCAGTGTGATGTTTGTCCAGTGAGTGGCCCAATAAAGCTATTGTCCACCTACATATATATACTTCAACATGCCTCAGCCCAGTGTGATGTTGGTCCAGTGTGTGTCCCATAGAGCTATTGTCCACCTACTTCAACCTGCCTCAACCCAGTGTGATGTTGGTCCAGTGTGTGTCCCCATAGAGCTATTGTCAATCTACTTGAACCTGCCTCAACCAGGTGTGATGTTGGTCCACTGTGTGTCCCCATAGAGCTATAGTCAAACTACTTCAGCCTTCCTCCACCCAGTGTGGTGTTGGTCCAGTGAGTGTCCCCATAGAACTATTGTCAACCTACTTCAACCTGCCTCAACCCAGTGTGGTGTTGGTCCAGTGAGTGTCCCCATAGAGCTATTGTCAACCTACTGTACTTCAACCTGCCTCAACCCAGTGTGGTGTTGGTCCAGTATGTGTCCCCATAGAGCTATTGTCAACCTACTTTCAACCTGCCTCAATCCAGTGTGATGTTGGTCCAGTGTGTGTCACCATAGAGCTATTGTCAACCTACTTCAACCTGCCTCAATCCAGTGTGATGTTGGTCCAGTGAGTGTCCCCATAGAGCTATTGTCAACCTACTTCAACCTGACTCAACCCAGTGAGATATTGGTCCAGTGAGTGACCCCATAGAGCTATTGTCAACTTAATTCAACCTGCCTCAATCCAGTATGATGTTGGTCCAGTGTGTGTCCCCATAGAGCTATTGTCAACCTACTTCAACCTGCCTCAACCCAGTGTGGTGTTGGTCCAGTGAGTGTCCCCATAGAGCTATTGTCAACCTACTTCAACCTGCCTCAACCCAGTGTGATGTTGGTCCAGTGAGTGTCCCCATAGAGCAATTGTCAACCTACTTCAACCTGCCTCAACCCAGTGTGATGTTGGTCCAGTTTGTGTCCCCATAGAGCTATTGTCAACCTACTTCAACCTGCCTCAACCCAGTGTGGTGTTGGCCCAGTGCGTGTCCCCATAGAAATATTATCAGCGTACTTCAACCTGCCTCAACCCAGTGTGGTGTTGGTCCAGTGTGTGTCCCCATAGAGTTATTGTCCACCTACTTCAACCTGCCTCCACTCAGTGTGATGTTGGTCCAGTGTGTGTCCCCATAGAGCTATTGTCCACCTACTTCAACTTGCCTCCACCCAGTGTGATGTTGGTCCAGTGTGTGTCCCCATAGAGCTATTGTCCACCTACTTCAACCTGCCTCCACTCAGTGTGATGTTGGTCCAGTGTGTGTCCCAATAGAGCTATTGTCCACCTACATATATATATATACTTCAACATGCCTCAGCCTAATGTGATGTTGGTCCAGTGTGTGTCCCATAGAGCTATTGTCTACCTACTTCAACCTGCCTCAACCCAGTGTGATGTTGGTCCAGTGTGTGTCCCCATAGAGCTATTGTCAATCTACTTGAACCTGCCTCAACCCAGTGTGATGTTGGTCCAGTGTGTGTCCCCATAGAGCTATTGTCAAACTACTTCAACCTTCCTCCACCCAGTGTGGTGTTGGTCCAGTGAGTGTCCCCATAGAACTATTGTCAACCTACTTCAACCTGCCTCAACCCAGTGTGATGTTGGTCCAGTGAGTGTCCCCATAGAGCTATTGTCCACCTACTTCAACCTGCCTCCGCCCAGTGTGAGGTTGGTCCAGTGTGTGTCCGCATAGAGCTATTGTCCACCTACTTCAACCTGCCTCCACCCAGTGTGATGTTGATCCAGTGTGTGTCCCCAAAGAGCTATTGTCAACCTACTTCAACCTTCCTCAACCCAGTGTGATGTTGGTCCAGTGAGTGTCCCAATAGAGCTATTGTCCACCTACTTCAACATGCCTCAGCCCAGTGTGATGTTGGTCCGGTGTGGGTCCTATTGTCCACCTACTTCAACCTGCCTCAACCCAGTGTGATGTTGGTCCATTGGGTGTCCCCATAGAGCTATTGTCAACCTACTTCAACCTTCCTCCTCCCGGTGTGGTGTTGGTCCAGTGTGTGTCCCCATAGAGCTATTGTCAACCTTCTTCAACCTGCTCAACCTATTGGTCCAGTGAGTGTCCCCATAGAGCTATTGTCAACCTGCCTCAACCAAGTGTGATGTTGGTCCAGTGAGTGTCCCCATAGAGCTATTGTCAACCTACTTCAACCTGCCTCAACCCAGTGTGATGTTGGTCCAGTTTGTGTACCCATAGAGCTATTGTCAACCTACTTCAACCAGCCTCAACCCAGTGTGGTGTTGGCCCAGTGCGTGTCCCCATAGAACTATTATCAGCGTACTTCAACCTTCCTCAACCCAGTGTGATGTTGGTCCAGTGTGTGTCCCCATAGAGCTATTGTCCACCTACTTCAACCTGCCTCCACCCAGTGTGATGTTGGTCCAGTGTGTGTCCCCATAGAGCTATTGTCCACCTACTTCAACCTGCCTCCACCCAGTGTGATGTTGGTCCAGTGTGTGTCCCATTAGAGCTATTGTCAACCTACTTCAACCTTCCTCAACCCAGTGTGATGTTGGTCCAGTGAGTGTCCCAATAGAGCTATTGTCCACCTACATATATATACTTCAACATGCCTCAGCCCAGTGTGATGTTGGTCCAGTGTGTGTCCAATAGAGCTATTGTCCACCTACTTCAACCTGCCTCAACCCTGTGTGATGTTGGTCCAGTGTGTGTCCCCATAGAGCTATTGTCAACCTACTTCAACCTGCCTCAACCCAGTGTGATGTTGGTCCAGTGAGTGTCCTATTGTCAACCTACTTCAACCTGCCTCAACCCAGTGTGATGTTGGTCCAGTTTGTGTCCCCATAGAGCTATTGTCAACCTACTTCAACCTGCCTCAACCCAGTGTGATGTTGGTCCAGTGAGTGTCCCCATAGAGCTATTGTCCACCTACTTCAACCTGCCTCCGCCCAGTGTGAGGTTGGTCCAGTGTGTGTCCGCATAGAGCTATTGTCCACCTACTTCAACCTGCCTCCACCCAGTGTGATGTTGATCCAGTGTGTGTCCCCAAAGAGCTATTGTCAACCTACTTCAACCTTCCTCAACCCAGTGTGATGTTGGTCCAGTGAGTGTCCCAATAGAGCTATTGTCCACCTACTTCAACATGCCTCAGCCCAGTGTGATGTTGGTCCGGTGTGGGTCCTATTGTCCACCTACTTCAACCTGCCTCAACCCAGTGTGATGTTGGTCCATTGGGTGTCCCCATAGAGCTATTGTCAACCTACTTCAACCTTCCTCCTCCCGGTGTGGTGTTGGTCCAGTGTGTGTCCCCATAGAGCTATTGTCAACCTTCTTCAACCTGCTCAACCTATTGGTCCAGTGAGTGTCCCCATAGAGCTATTGTCAACCTGCCTCAACCAAGTGTGATGTTGGTCCAGTGAGTGTCCCCATAGAGCTATTGTCAACCTACTTCAACCTGCCTCAACCCAGTGTGATGTTGGTCCAGTTTGTGTCCCCATAGAGCTATTGTCAACCTACTTCAACCAGCCTCAACCCAGTGTGGTGTTGGCCCAGTGCGTGTCCCCATAGAACTATTATCAGCGTACTTCAACCTTCCTCAACCCAGTGTGATGTTGGTCCAGTGTGTGTCCCCATAGACCTATTGTCCACCTACTTCAACCTGCCTCCACCCAGTGTGATGTTGGTCCAGTGTGTGTCCCCATAGAGCTATTGTCCACCTACTTCAACCTGCCTCCACCCAGTGTGATGTTGGTCCAGTGTGTGTCCCATTAGAGCTATTGTCAACCTACTTCAACCTTCCTCAACCCAGTGTGATGTTGGTCCAGTGAGTGTCCCAATAGAGCTATTGTCCACCTACATATATATACTTCAACATGCCTCAGCCCAGTGTGATGTTGGTCCAGTGTGTGTCCAATAGAGCTATTGTCCACCTACTTCAACCTGCCTCAACCCTGTGTGATGTTGGTCCAGTGTGTGTCCCCATAGAGCTATTGTCAACCTACTTCAACCTGCCTCAACCCAGTGTGATGTTGGTCCAGTGAGTGTCCTATTGTCAACCTACTTCAACCTGCCTCAACCCAGTGTGATGTTGGTCCAGTTTGTGTCCCCATAGAGCTATTGTCAACCTACTTCAACCTGCCTCAACCCAGTGTGGTGTTGGCCCAGTGCGTGTCCCCATAGAACTATTATCAGCGTACTTCAACCTGCCTCAACCCAGTGTGGTGTTGGTCCAGTGTGTGTCCCCATAGAGCTATTGTCCACCTACTTCAACCTGCCTCCACTCAGTGTGATGTTGGTCCAGTGTGTGTCCCCATAGAGCTATTGTCCACCTACTTCAACCTGCCTCCACCCAGTGTGATGTTGGTCCAGTGTGTGTCCCCATAGAGCTATTGTCATCCTACTTCAACCATCTTCAACCGAGTGTGATGTTTGTCCAGTGAGTGTCCCAATAGATCCACCTACATATATATACTTCAACATGCCTCAGCCCAGTGTGATGTTGGTCCAGTGTGTGTCCCATAGAGCTATTGTCCACCTACTTCAACCTGCCTCAACCCAGTGTGATGTTGGTCCAGTGTGTGTCCCCATAGAGCTATTGTCAATCTACTTGAACCTGCCTCAACCCAGTGTGATGTTGGTCCACTGTGTGTCCCCATAGAGCTATTGTCAAACTACTTCAACCTTCCTCCACCCAGTGTGGTGTTGGTCCAGTGAGTGTCCCCATAGAACTATTGTCAACCTACTTCAACCTGCCTCAACCCAGTGTGGTGTTGGTCCAGTGAGTGTCCCCATAGAGCTATTGTCAACCTACTGTACTTCAAACTGCCTCAACCCAGTGTGGTGTTGGTCCAGTATGTGTCCCCATAGAGCTATTGTCAACCTACTTTCAACCTGCCTCAATCCAGTGTGATGTTGGTCCAGTGTGTGTCACCATAGAGCTATTGTCAACCTACTTCAACCTGCCTCAATCCAGTGTGATGTTGGTCCAGTGAGTGTCCCCATAGAGCTATTGTCCACCTACTTCAACCTGCCTCCACCCAGTGTGATGTTGGTCCAGTGTGTGTCCCATTAGAGCTATTGTCAACCTACTTCAACCTTCCTCAACCCAGTGTGATGTTGGTCCAGTGAGTGTCCCAATAGAGCTATTGTCCACCTACTTCAACATGCCTCAGCCCAGTGTGATGTTGGTCCAGTGTGGGTCCTATTGTCCACCTACTTCAACCTGCCTCAACCCAGTGTGATGTTGGTCCATTGGGTGTCCCCATAGAGCTATTGTCAACCTACTTCAACCTTCCTCCACCCGGTGTGGTGTTGGTCCAGTGTGTGTCCCCATAGAGCTATTGTCAACCTTCTTCAACCTGCCTCAGCCCATTGGTCCAGTGAGTGTCTCCATAGAGCTATTGTCAACTTGCCTCAACCCAGTGTGATGTTGGTCTAGTGAGTGTCCCCATAGAGCTATTGTCAACCTACTTCAACCTGCCTCAACCCAGTGTGATGTTGGTCCAGTTTGTGTCCCCATAGAGCTATTGTCAACCTACTTCAACCTGCCTCAACCCAGTGTGGTGTTGGCCCAGTGCGTGTCCCCATAGAACTATTATCAGCGTACTTCAACCTGCCTCAACCCAGTGTGGTGTTGGTCCAGTGTGTGTCCCCATAGAGCTATTGTCCACCTACTTCAACCTGCCTCCACCCAGTGTGATGTTGGTCCAGTGTGTGTCCCCATAGAGCTATTGTCCACCTACTTCAACCTGCCTCCACCCAGTGTGATGTTGGTCCAGTGTGTGTCCCATTAGAGCTATTGTCAACCTACTTCAACCTTCCTCAACCCAGTGTGATGTTGGTCCAGTGAGTGTCCCAATAGATCTATTGTCCACCTACATATATGTACTTCAACATGCCTCAGCCCAGTGTGATATTGGTCCAGTGTGTGTCCCATAGAGCTATTGTCCACCTACTTCAACCTGCCTCAACCCTGTGTGATGTTGGTCCAGTGTGTGACCCCATAGAGCTATTGTCAACCTACTTCAACCTGCCTCAACCCAGTGTGATGTTGGTCCAGTGAGTGTCCTATTGTCAACCTACTTCAACCTGCCTCAACCCAGTGTGATGTTGGTCCAGTTTGTGTCCCCATAGAGCTATTGTCAACCTACTTCAACCTGCCTCAACCCAGTGTGGTGTTGGCCCAGTGCGTGTCCCCATAGAACTATTATCAGCGTACTTCAACCTGCCTCAACCCAGTGTGGTGTTGGTCCAGTGTGTGTCCCCATAGAGCTATTGTCCACCTACTTCAACCTGCCTCCACTCAGTGTGATGTTGGTCCAGTGTGTGTCCCCATAGAGCTATTGTCCACCTACTTCAACCTGCCTCCACCAAGTGTGATGTTGGTCCAGTGTGTGTCCCCATAGAGCTATTGTCAACCTACTTCAACCATCTTCAACCCAGTGTGATGTTTGTCCAGTGAGTGTCCCAATAGATCCACCTACATATATATACTTCAACATGCCTCAGCCCAGTGTGATGTTGGTCCAGTGTGTGTCCCATAGAGCTATTGTCCACCTACTTCAACCTGCCTCAACCCAGTGTGATGTTGGTCCAGTGTGTGTCCCCATAGAGCTATTGTCAATCTACTTGAACCTGCCTCAACCCAGTGTGATGTTGGTCCACTGTGTGTCCCCATAGAGCTATTGTCAAACTACTTCAACCTTCTTCCACCCAGTGTGGTGTTGGTCCAGTGAGTGTCCCCATAGAACTATTGTCAACCTACTTCAACCTGCCTCAACCCAGTGTGGTGTTGGTCCAGTGAGTGTCCCCATAGAGCTATTGTCAACCTACTGTACTTCAACCTGCCTCAACCCAGTGTGGTGTTGGTCCAGTATGTTTCCCTATAGAGCTATTGTCAACATACTTTCAACCTGCCTCAATCCAGTGTGATGTTGGTCCAGTGTGTATCACCATAGAGCTATTGTCAACCTACTTCAACCTGCCTCAATCCAGTGTGATGTTGGTCCAGTGAGTGTCCCCATAGAGCTATTGTCAACCTACTTCAACCTGCCTCAACCCAGTGTGATATTGGTCCAGTGAGTGACCCCATAGAGCTATTGTCAACCTAATTCAACCTGCCTCAATCCAGTATGATGTTGGTCCAGTGTGTGTCCCCATAGAGCTATTGTCAACCTACTTCAACCTGCCTCAACCCAGTGTGGTGTTGGTCCAGTGAGTGTCCCCATAGAGCTATTGTCAACCTACTTCAACCTGCCTCAACCCAGTGTGATGTTGGTCCAGTGAGTGTCCCCATAGAGCTATTGTCAACCTACTTCAACCTGCCTCAACCCAGTGTGATGTTGGTCCAGTTTGTGTCCCCATAGAGCTATTGTCAACCTACTTCAACCTGCCTCAACCCAGTGTGGTGTTGGCCCAGTGCGTGTCCCCATAGAACTATTATCAGCGTACTTCAACCTGCCTCAACCCAGTGTGGTGTTGCTCCAGTGTGTGTCCCCATAGAGCTATTGTCCACCTACTTCAACCTGCCTCCACTCAGTGTGATGTTGGTCCAGTGTGTGTCCCCATAGAGCTATTGTCCACCTACTTCAACCTGCCTCCACCCAGTGTGATGTTGGTCCAGTGAGTGTCCCAATAGAGCTATTGTCCACCTACATATATATATATACTTCAACATGCCTCAGCCTAGTGTGATGTTGGTCCAGTGTGTTGTCCCATAGAGCTATTGTCTACCTACTTCAATCTGCCTCAACCCAGTGTGATGTTGGTCCAGTGTGTGTCCCCATAGAGCTATTGTCAAACTACTTCAACCTTCCTCCACCCAGTGTGGTGTTGGTCCAGTGAGTGTCCCCATAGAACTATTGTCAACCTACTTCAACCTGCCTCAACCCAGTGTGATGTAGGTCCAGTGAGTGTCCCCATAGAGCTATTGTCCACCTACTTCAACCTGCCTCCGCCCAGTGTGAGGTTGGTCCAGCGTGTGTCCCCATAGAGCTATTGTCCACCTAGTTCAACCTGCCTCCACCCAGTGTGATGTTGATCCAGTGTGAGTCCCCATAGAGCTATTGTCAACCTACTTCAACCTTCCTCAACCCAGTGTGATGTTGGTCCAGTGAGTGTCCCAATAGAGCTATTGTCCACCTACTTCAACATGCCTCAGCCCAGTGTGATGTTGGTCCAGTGTGGGTCCCCATAGAGCTATTGTCCACCTACTTCAACCTGCCTCAACCCAGTGTGATGTTGGTCCATTGGGTGTCCCCATAGAGCTATTGTCAACCTACTTCAACCTTCCTCCACCCGGTGTGGTGTTGGTCCAGTGTGTGTCCCCATAGAGCTATTGTCAACCTTCTTCAACCTGCCTCAACCCATTGGTCCAGTGAGTGTCCCCATAGAGCTATTGTCAACCTGCCTCAACCCAGTGTGATGTTGGTCCAGTTTGTGTCCCCATAGAGCTATTGTCAACCTACTTCAACCTGCCTCAACCCAGTGTGGTGTTGGCCCAGTGCGTGTCCCCATAGAACTATTATCAGCGTACTTCAACCTGCCTCAACCCAGTGTGGTGTTGGTCCAGTGTGTGTCCCCATAGAGCTATTGTCCACCTACTTCAACCTGCCTCCACCCAGTGTGATGTTGGTCCAGTGTGTGTCCCCATAGAGCTATTGTCCACCTACTTCAACCTGCCTCCACCCAGTGTGATGTTGGTCCAGTGTGTGTCCCATTAGAGCTATTGTCGACCTACCTCAACCTTCCTCAACCCAGTGTGATGTTGGTCTAGTGAGTGTCCCAATAGAGCTATTGTCCACCTACATATATATACTTCAACATGCCTCAGCCCAGTGTGATGTTGGTCCAGTGTGTGTCCCATAGAGCTATTGTCCACCTACTTCAACCTGCCTCAACCCTGTGTGATGTTGGTCCAGTGTGTGTCCCCATAGAGCTATTGTCAACCTACTTGAACCTGCCTCAACCCAGTGTGATGTTGTCCAGTGTGTGTTCCCATAGAGCTATTGTCAAACTACTTCAACCTTCCTCCATCCAGTGTGGTTTTGGTCCAGTGAGTGTCCCCATAGAACTATTGTCAACCTACTTCAACCTGCCTCAACCCAGTGTGATGTTGGTCCAGTGAGTGTCCCCATAGAGCTATTGTCCACCTACTTCAACCTGCCTCCGCCCAGTGTGAGGTTGGTCCAGTGTGTGTCCCCATAGAGCTATTGTCCACCTACTTCAACCTGCCTCCACCAAGTGTGATGTTGATCCAGTGTGTGAGCTATTGTCAACCTACTTCAACCTTCCTCAACCCAGAGTGATGTTGGTCCAGTGAGTGTCCCAATAGAGCTATTGTCCACCTACTTCAACATGCTTCAGCCCAATGTGATGTTGGTCCAGTGTGAGTCCCCATAGAGCTATTGTCCACCTACTTCAACCTGCCTCAACCCAGTGTGATGTTGGTCCATTGGGTGTCCCCATAGAGCTATTGTCAACCTACTTCAACCTTCCTCCACCCAGTGTGGTGTTGGTCCAGTGAGTGTCCCCATAAAACTATTGTCAACCTACTTCGACCTGCCTCAACCCAGTGTGATGTTGGTCCAGTGAGTGTCCCCATAGAGCTATTGTCAACCTACTTCAACCTGCCTCAACCATATGTGATGTTAGTCCAGTGTGTGTCCCCAAGTAGAGCTATTGTCAAACTACTTCAACCTGCCTCAACCTAGTGTGATGTTGGTCCAGTGTGTGTCCCCATAGAGCTATTATCAACCTACTTCAACCTGCCTCAACCCAGTGTGATGTTGGTCCAGTGTGTGTCCCCATAGAGCTATTGTCAACCTACTTCAACCTGCCTCAACCCAGTGTGATGTTGGTCCAGTGAGTGTCCCCATAGAGCTATTGTGAACCTACTTCAACCTGCCTCAACCCAGTGTGGTGTTGGCCCAGTGCGTGTCCCCATAGAACTATTATCAGCGTACTTCAACCTGCCTCAACCCAGTGTGGTGTTGGTCCAGTGTGTGTCCCCATAGAGCTATTGTCCACCTACTTCAACCTGCCTCCACTCAGTGTGATGTTGGTCCAGTGTGTTTCCCCATAGAGCTATTGTCCACCTACTTCAACCTGCCTCCACCCAGTGTGATATTGGTCCAGTGTGTGTCCCCATAGAGCTATTGTCAACCTACTTCAACCTTCCTCAACCCAGTGTGATATTGTTCCAGTGAGTGTCCCAATAGAGCTATTGTCCACCTACATATATATATATACTTCAACATGCCTCAGCCTAGTGTGATGTTGGTCCAGTGTGTGTCCCATAGAGCTATTGTCTACCTACTTCAACCTGCCTCAACCCAGTGTGATGTTGGTCCAGTGTGTGTCCCTATAGAGCTATTGTCAATCTACTTGAACCTGCCTCAACCCAGTGTGATGTTGGTCCAGTGTGTGTCCCCATAGAGCTATTGTCAAACTACTTCAACCTTCCTCCACCCAGTGTGGTGTTGGTCCAGTGAGTGTCCCCATAGAACTATTGTCAACCTACTTCAACCTGCCTCAACCCAGTGTGATGTTGGTCCAGTGAGTGTCCCAATAGAGCTATTGTCCACCTACTTCAACATGCCTCAGCCCAGTGTGATGTTGGTCCAGTGTGGGTCCTATTGTCCTCCTACTTCAACCTGCCTCAACCCAGTGTGATGTTGGTCCATTGGGTGTCCCCATAGAGCTATTGTCAACCTACTTCAACCTTCCTCCACCCGGTGTGGTGTTGGTCCAGTGTGTGTCCCCATAGAGCTATTGTCAACCTACTTGAACCTGCCTCAACCCAGTGTGATGTTGTCCAGTGTGTGTTCCCATAGAGCTATTGTCAACTACTTCAACCTTCCTCCACCCAGTGTGGTGTTGGTCCAGTGAGTGTCCCCATAGAACTATTGTCAACCTACTTCAACCTGCCTCAACCCAGTGTGATGTTGGTCCAGTGAGTGTCCCCATAGAGCTATTGTCCACCTACTTCAACCTGCCTCCGCCCAGTGTGAGGTTGGTCCAGTGTGTGTCCCCATAGAGCTATTGTCCACCTAATTCAACCTGCCTCCACCCAGTGTGATGTTGATCCAGTGTGTGATCTATTGTCAACCTACTTCAACCTTCCTCAACCCAGTGTGATGTTGGTCCAGTGAGTGTCCCAATAGAGCTATTGTCCACCTACTTCAACATGCTTCAGCCCAATGTGATGTTGGTCCAGTGTGAGTCCCCATAGAGCTATTGTCCACCTACTTCAACCTGCCTCAACCCAGTGTAATGTTGGTCCATTGGGTGTCCCCATAGAGCTATTGTCAACCTACTTCAACCTTCCTCCACCCAGTGTGGTGTTGGTCCAGTGAGTGTCCCCATAAAACTATTGTCAACCTACTTCAACCTGCCTCAACCATGTGTGATGTTAGTCCAGTGTGTGTCCCCAAGTAGAGCTATTGTCAACCTACTTCAACCTGCCTCAACCCAGTGTGATGTTGGTCCAGTGTGTGTCCCCATAGAGCTATTATCAACCTACTTCAACCTGCCTCAACCCAGTGTGATGTTGGTCCAGTGTGTGTCCCCATAGAGCTATTGTCAACCTACTTCAACCTGCCTCAACCCAGTGTGATGTTGGTCCAGTGAGTGTCCCCATAGAGCTATTGTCAACCTACTTCAACCCAGTGTGGTGTTGGCCCAGTGCGTGTCCCCATAGAACTATTATCAGCGTACTTCAACCTGCCTCAACCCAGTGTGGTGTTGGTCCAGTGTGTGTCCCCATAGAGCTATTGTCCACCTACTTCAACCTGCCTCCACTCAGTGTGATGTTGGTCCAGTGTGTGTCCCATAGAGCTATTGTCTACCTACTTCAACCTGCCTCAACCCAGTGTGATGTTGGTCCAGTGTGTGTCCCCATAGAGCTATTGTCAATCTACTTGAACCTGCCTCAACCCAGTGTGATGTTGGTCCAGTGTGTGTCCCCATAGAGCTATTGTCAAACTACTTCAACCTTCCTCCACCCAGTGTGGTGTTGGTCCAGTGAGTGTCCCCATAGAACTATTGTCAACCTACTTCAACCTGCCTCAACCCAGTGTGATGTTGGTCCAGTGAGTGTCCCCATAGAGCTATTGTCCACCTACTTCAACCTGCCTCCGCCCAGTGTGAGGTTGGTCCAGTGTGTGTCCCCATAGAGCTATTGTCCACCTACTTCAACCTGCCTCCACCCAGTGTGATGTTGATCCAGTGTGTGTCCCCATAGAGCTATTGTCAACCTACTTCAACCTTCCTCAACCCAGTGTGATGTTGGTCCAGTGAGTGTCCCAATAGAGCTATTGTCCACCTACTTCAACATGCCTCAGCCCAGTGTGATGTTGGTCCAGTGTGGGTCCTATTGTCCACCTACTTCAACCTGCCTCAACCCAGTGTGATGTTGGTCCATTGGGTGTCCCCATAGAGCTATTGTCAAACTACTTCAACCTTCCTCCACCCGGTGTGGTGTTGGTCCAGTGTGTGTCCCCATAGAGCTATTGTCAACCTTCTTCAACCTGCCTCAACCCATTGGTCCAGTGAGTGTCCCCATAGAGCTATTGTCAACCTGCCTCAACCCAGTGTGATGTTGGTCCAGTGAGTGTCCCCATAGAGCTATTGTCAACCTACTTCAACCTGCCTCAACCCAGTGTGATGTTGGTCCAGTTTGTGTCCCCATAGAGCTATTGTCAACCTACTTCAACCTGCCTCAACCCAGTGTGGTGTTGGCCCAGTGCGTGTCCCCATAGAACTATTATCAGCGTACTTCAACCTGCCTCAACCCAGTGTGGTGTTGGTCCAGTGTGTGTCCCCATAGAGCTATTGTCCACCTACTTCAACCTGCCTCCACCCAGTGTGATGTTGGTCCAGTGTGTGTCCCCATAGAGCTATTGTCCACCTACTTCAACCTGCCTCCACCCAGTGTGATGTTGGTCCAGTGTGTGTCCCATTAGAGCTATTGTCAACCTACTTCAACCTTCCTCAACCCAGTGTGATGTTGGTCCAGTGAGTGTCCCAATAGAGCTATTGTCCACCTGCATATATATACTTCAACATGCCTCAGCCCAGTGTGATGTTGGTCCAGTGTGTGTCCCATAGAGCTATTGTCCACCTACTTCAACCTGCCTCAACCCTGTGTGATGTTGGTCCAGTGTGTGTCCCCATAGAGCTATTGTCAACCTACTTCAACCTTCCTCAACCCAGTGTGATATTGGTCCAGTGAGTGTCCCAATAGAGCTATTGTCCACCTACATATATATATATACTTCAACATGCCTCAGCCTAGTGTGATGTTGGTCCAGTGTGTGTCCCATAGAGCTATTTTCTACCTACTTCAACCTGCCTCAACCCAGTGTGATGTTGGTCCAGTGTGTGTCCCCATGGAGCATTGTCAATCTACTTGAACCTGCCTCAACCCAGTGTGATGTTGGTCCAGTGTGTGTCCCCATAGAGCTATTGTCAAACTACTTCAACCTTCCTCCACCCAGTGTGGTGTTGGTCCAGTGAGTGTCCCCATAGAACTATTGTCAACCTACTTCAACCTGCCTCAACCCAGTGTGATGTTGGTCCAGTGAGTGTCCCCATAGAGCTATTGTCCACCTACTTCAACCTGCCTCCGCCCAGTGTGAGGTTGGTCCAGTGTGTGTCCCCATAGAGCTATTGTCCACCTACTTCAACCTGCCTCCACCCAGTGTGATGTTGATCCAGTGTGTGTCCCCATAGAGCTATTGTCAACCTACTTCAACCTTCCTCAACCCAGTGTGATGTTGGTCCAGTGAGTGTCCCAATAGAGCTATTGTCCACCTACTTCAACATGCCTCAGCCCAGTGTGATGTTGGTCCAGTGTGGGTCCCCATAGAGCTATTGTCCACCTACTTCAACCTGCCTCAACCCAGTGTGATGTTGGTCCATTGGGTGTCCCCATAGAGCTATTGTCAACCTACTTCAACCTTCCTCCACCCGGTGTGGTGTTGGTCCAGTGTGTGTCCCCATAGAGCTATTGTCAACCTTCTTCAACCTGCCACAACCCATTGGTCCAGTGAGTGTCCCCATAGAGCTATTGTCAACCTGCCTCAAGCCAGTGTGATGTTGGTCCAGTGAGTGTCCCCATAGAGCTATTGTCAACCTACTTCAACCTGCCTCAACCCAGTGTGATGTTGGTCCAGTTTGTGTCCCCATAGAGCTATTGTCAACCTACTTCAACCTGCCTCAACCCAGTGTGATGTTGGTCCAGTGTGTGTCCCCATAGAGCTATTGTCCACCTACTTCAACCTGCCTCCACCCAGTGTGATGTTGGTCCAGTGTGTGTCCCATTAGAGCTATTGTCATCCTACTTCAACCTTCCTCAACCCAGTGTGATGTTGGTTTAGTGAGTGTCCCAATAGAGCTATTGTCCACCTACATATATATACTTCAACATGCCTCAGCCCAGTGTGATGTTGGTCCAGTGTGTGTCCCATAGAGCTATTGTCCACCTACTTCAACCTGCCTCAACCCTGTGTGATGTTGGTCCAGTGTGTGTCCCCATAGAGCTATTGTCAACCTACTTGAACCTGCCTCAACCCAGTGTGATGTTGTCCAGTGTGTGTTCCCATAGAGCTATTGTCAAACTACTTCAACCTTCCTCCACCCAGTGTGGTGTTGGTCCAGTGAGTGTCCCCATAGAACTATTGTCAACCTACTTCAACCTGCCTCAACCCAGTGTGATGTTGGTCCAGTGAGTGTCCCCATAGAGCTATTGTCCACCTACTTCAACCTGCCTCCGCCCAGTGTGAGGTTGGTCCAGTGTGTGTCCCCATAGAGCTATTGTCCACCTACTTCAACCTGCCTCCACCCAGTGTGATGTTGATCCAGTGTGTGAGCTATTGTCCACCTACTTCAACCTTCCTCAACCCAGTGTGATGTTGGTCCAGTGAGTGTCCCAATAGAGCTATTGTCCACCTACTTCAACATGCCTCAGCCCAATGTGATGTTGGTCCAGTGTGAGTCCCCATAGAGCTATTGTCCACCTACTTCAACCTGCCTCAACCCAGTGTGATGTTGGTCCAGTGTGTGTCACCATAGAGCTATTGTCAACCTACTTCAACCTGCCTCCGCCCAGTGTGAGGTTGGTCCAGTGAGTGTCCCCATAGAGCTATTGTTTCAGATGTAATATTTGCATAAAAACTGTCAGATGATATAATAACATGTTACCATGGTTACCGAACATGCACACGCAATGATGGATTGATAAAAAGAACTCACATTATATGCGGAGATGTGGGATTTCAATATTTCTGAGGGAAACAAAAGTTTTATTAATACATATCCCCTGCCCCCCCCCCGTCCCAATGTTGTAGCCAGATTTTGGAACTGAAGAATTACTATATATATATATACACTGTATATATAGAAAAGTACTGGGATGGCTTTGCAGTAGGACTAGCCATCCCAGTACTTTTCTATATTCAATAGCTCTGCCTTAACACAGCATTGAGCACTATTTGTAGCCTTCATCAGCAAACTACCTTCTAAGTATATATATATATATAATATATATGATTCACCACTTGCACTGCCATAAGTGCTAGAAGTTCCAAAGGTCTATAATTAGTGTTGCAAGAATAAGTTTAAATGGCCGAGTTGAAATGTGCATGTAGTCATTGAAGTGGGTGTGGCTATGTATTTGTGTGCAGCATGGGAGAAGTTCAGACCAATTCTAGCCTAGACTGCTCTGGCTACGATGTGAGAGAAGATTCTAATAATATAACCCGCTAAATATCTCTCTTAATAAAACTTACATAGTTATTATCATTATTATTCTAATAATTATTATTAATATAATTATACATTATTATAATTATTAATATTACAATAATGTAAATAATGTAAATATTATTATTACTGCACCATCGTAATCATCGTAATTATTATATAATAATCATTATTACCATTACTATAATAATTATTATTAATATTACTATAATAATATAATAATGTAAATATTATTATTACTGCACCATCGTTATTATTGCACCATCGTAATTATTAATCATCATTATTACTACATTATAATTATTAATAATTATTACTATAGTAATTATTATTATATTACTATAGTGATTATTATTAATCTTACTATAATAATTATTATTAATATTACTATATTAATCTTACTATAATAATAATTATTATTAATATTACTATAATAATATTACTATATATAATAATAATTCTTATTACTACATAATTATAAGTATTAATATTATTATATTACTATAATAAAGTAATATAATAATAATTAAATTACTATAATAATATTACTATAATAATATTACTATAATAATATTACTATAATAATATTACTATAATAATGATTATTACTACATAAGTATAAGTATTAATTAATATTACTATATATTACTATATACACTATTATTATTATAATAACTATTACTACACTATTACAAATATTAATACGTAATAATAATAATTATTGTTGTTGTTATACTGTAAGTGACACTGCAACATGATTGATGCCTTATTAATATTTAGTATTGTTGCTGTTATTTATTATGCTTGATATTATCACTGTTATATTTATCATTTATTACTATCATCGTTTCGTTGACATTATTATTCATTATAGTGTACTATTAAATACTAACTATTAAACTGGAGTGAGATATAACATTTTTTTAAATGACGGAAAAAATTACTGTACCCATGCAGACCACAACCAGTTAATAACCTTTTACATGTGAAGAGAATGATCGCGAGAACGCAAGGCGCAGAATGGAAGCTAGACTGGCGCATCTGCACTAAGCAAGTGAGAGCAGGTTGTACGTACAATCAGCTGAACAAACTATCCTGAAATAGGATAAACTGCAAATAAATAACCTAATACCCCCCCTCCCCCAAACTCACTACCCCCTTAGGCTGTCATACAATTTGTTTGCTTGCTACATATATAGGCAGGTGAGAAGGGCTGCATGGCTTATAGGAAAGGATATGGGAATAGTTAATCCATTCATGAACATGCTCTAGTGCTCCCCTCAATGCCTTTCAAGTGCTGCTGCATATGGTAAAGGGTCATTAACTGGTTGTGGTCTACTGGTTACTTGGCACCCTAAAACCCAGCATTAACTGTGAATAGGTGCTTACCAAGTATATATATACTAGACTACCATGTTAGACTGCACTGAGGAAACTAGTCTCACGAGACAGATTACGCTAATGGACATGCACACATATATATTACCCAATACTTTCTTCTTTCAGGAGAGAAGGGGTTAAAAACACTATTCTTTAACACCATTCTTTAACACCATTCTTTGGGCAATTTGTTGTGCAGACAAGACAACAATAAGATTCCCCGACATTGTTGACTTGTGAGATAATGGTTCGTAATCGTGACGATCCTTACCCAATGAGTTCTTCTACTGCACTTCATGGTAAGGTTGGCCTGGCCTCGGCTTCCTTTCAGAGGAACAACATCCTATGGTCATGTAACATGGTGTCACATGATCATTACATCACATGTTGATATGACTTTAAGAAATGTTTTTTAAACGAGCAAGAATAGAAATAACAACAATAGAAATAACAATAATAGAATAACAAAAGCAACAAAATCAAAAATAATATAAACATAGAAATAATAACAACAATAGAAGTAACGACAAGAATACAATAGAAACAATAACAACAATAATAATAGAAATAACAATAATAGAAATATAATAGAAACAACAATAACAACAATATAAAATAGAAATAATAATAACAATAGAAATAACAACAACAATAGAAATAACAACAACAACAATAGAAATAACAAGAATAGAAATAACAACAATAGAAATAACAACAAGAATAGAAATAACAACAACAATAATGGAAATAATAGAAATAGTAACAACAATAATAGAAATAGAAATAACAATAACAATAGAAATAACAACAATAGAAATATAACAACAATAGAAATAAAAATAACAACAATAGAAATAACAACAACAATAGAAATAACAATAATAGAAATAACAACAGAAATAATAACAACATTAACAGAAACAACAATAGAAATAACAACAATAGAAATAGAAATAACAACAATAGAAATAACAACAACAATAGAAATAACAATAATAGAAATAACAACAGAAATAATAACATTAACAGAAACAACAATAGAAATAATAATAACTACAATAATAGAAATAACAATAGAAACAATAATAGAAACAATAGAAATAGAAATAACAACAACAATAGAAATAATGGCAGCAAAAACAATAATAGGCTGGGAGTGGGTCAAGGACCCATGCATGTAAAGTTGG
This sequence comes from Cladorhizidae sp. MBARI D1340-BT2, assembly GCA_028752905.1. NCBI lineage: Eukaryota > Metazoa > Porifera > Demospongiae > Poecilosclerida > Cladorhizidae > Cladorhizidae sp. MBARI D1340-BT2. Next base: position 48,973,325 of record JAQNBH010000006.1, read on the forward strand.
TGGTAGTCAACGTTGCTAGAAGCCACCATCGCCAAAAACGACAATTGGCTTTGTTGGCAATTTTGTTCAGGGGTACGTGTGCAAGTGCGTCTTTGGCATGGCAAATGGCTCAGCTCACCAATTAAATTGTTGGGAGTGGCCGATGGTTGTTAAGCTGTTTATTAGGCTGGTTGTTATGCTGGTTGCTAAGCTGGTTGCTAAGCTGGTTGTTAAGCTAGTTGCTAAGCTGTTTATTAAGCTGGTTGTTAAGCTAGTTGCTAAGCTGGTTTTTAAGTTAGTTGCTAAGCTGTTGTTGTTAAGCTGATTGCCAAGCTGGTTGCCAAGCAGGTTGTTAAGCTGCTAGTTGTTAAGCTGGTTGTTAAGTTAGTTGCTAAGCTGGTTGTTAAGTTAGTTACTAAGCTGGTTGTTAAGCTGATTGCCAAGCTGGTTGCCAAGCTGGTTGCCAAGCAGGTTGTTAAGCCGGTTGTTAAGCTGCTGGGTGCTTATAGAGTCAATCTGCAAGAAAATTGCTGCCCAACAGTCAGCAATTTCCTATAGGTAGGGATCATCAAACCTGGGTGCTTAGAGAGTCAGTCGGCAAAAAAATGGCCTCCCAACAACGAGTAGGAGCTTAACAAGCAGTGCCCATGTGCAGAGGTCATCAATTTCCTATGGGTAAGGATCATCTGCTATATATACCAGGCTAGCTGGAAGGGTCGAGGAATGGTTGAACTGTTGCCAAGCAGAGCCTGGAGAGGGGCAGATGTGGACATCACATCTACAAGTTTGTCTGGTCGCCAGAAATGGAAGCAACACTGGCTCTTGAGCAGGAGGAGACAGTCACCATCAACTCTTACCAAACAGAGGCTGGAACCAACAGCCAAGTAGGTAGGTAGAAATGGAAGCAACTCTGACTCTTGTGCAGGAGGAGACAGTCACAACCAACTCTTAACAAACAGAGGCTGGAACCAACAGCCAAGTACGTAGGTAGGTAGAAATGGAAGCAACACTGACTCTTGAGCAGGAGGAGACCGTCACAACCAACTCTTAACAAACAGAGGCTGGAACCAACAGCCAAGTAGGTGCTTAACAAAAGGTAGGCACTTAATAGAGACAGCAGCTTAACAACCAGGCAGCATTTCAGAGGATTTGCTGCAAAAATAGAAAAAATGGATTTGTGATTTTGTCGCAGTAAGTAATCTACAACTACATGTAGGTAATAATCTTTTTAGCACTCTACATGCCAACAACAACAACAACAACAAATATATAAAGGAAAACAAGAAAGCAATTAATAACACATCATTAACAACATGTTGCAGAACACACTTACCTACCTGCTCAGTCACATATATCCAGTTCGATATTTCTCCACAATTGGAACATTTCACCTAAAAAGAAGAAGAAGGGGGTAGAAAAGAGTTTGTTAGAAGGTGATATTCTTAATTTCTGATTTGATGGTACCAAAATCCCCAGCCTCAAGAAAGCAGTGCAGAGACTACAGAGGAACACATTTTTCTTTCACAAGATCTCACTATCTCTGGACATAAACACCACTGCACCACTACCAGTTACTCAAACCAGAGCAATCTATGCATCACACAGTATCTAGTATACTACAGGAAGTGATTGGTATACTACAGAAAGTGATTAGTATACTACAGGGAGCATCTAGTGTAATACAGGATATATCTAGTATACTACAGGACTTATCTAGTATACTACAGGGAGTATCTAGTATACTACAGGAAGTATCTAGTATACTATAGGAAGTGATGTAATCATATTCATGATAATTATGGTAATCCAAGACCCAACTAGTATGCTTAGTTTGCTTTTGAGACTGTCCACCACAGAGCAAGCTGATGAGAGTGGAGTAAAGCTTTCTGTTGGTGCAGAGATAGAAGCTTACGTCAATCAAGCAGCAGCTACAGGGAACTGATTTTTCTATGAGTCCAGGGAGGAGTCAAGCAGGAAACCATGCGATTGCCAACATAGAGTGGTACAATTTCCAGGTTAGATGGAGATTACAAGATTGGACTAAGTATACAGGTGATGTGCAATAATGGCGATAACTCCTTACAGCAGCTCATCTGGGAATCAACAAGACTCCTTCTACAAGCAGCGTAATATTATTGGCATACACAGGGGTGTATTTAGGGGGGGGCGGGGGGGGGGGGGGCATTCGCCCCCCCTTGTATCATTCTCGCCCCCCCCCCTTGAAATTAGAGATATTTTTTTAAATAATGTCAAGAAAGGTGTAATACAAGAAAGGTGTAATAAGCTTATGATATCAGGTTCAAATGATAGGAATGTCAAACTGAGGTTCTTCTTGGTTTTCTCTGCCATACGTCCACAATCTCTTCAAGGTCGCTCTCAGAGAGTACTTCTGGTGCCTCTATAGCAATCCTCATAAGGTGAGAAAGGCTGCAGTCACTTAGAGAATTACGCAAACGAGTCTTGATCATCTTCATCTGTGAGAAGCTTCTCTCCACAGAAGCAGTAGAAACTGGAATCGATAAGCAGATGGAGGCAATCTTGTGCAAATTGGGAAACATGGCCTTGAGCATGTCGTTTGAAACAAGTTCTTTCAGCTGTGATGCAGTAGTATCCCGTGGTTGCTTGACTAACAGCTGGTGGAATGTTTTCCACTCTGTAAGTATTTCAGTGGAAATCATGGCTGTCTTCACTGTTTCTTCTCCATCCAATGTTTCTGCATCTCTATCTTCTCCGTAGTGAGCAAGCAATCAGTTTCTCAACAGACGTGTCTCCATAAGTGGGAAAAGATACTGAATCTGGTTTTGGAACTTTCCGTGGATCGAATATAGACAATGCTGATACAACAGCGTTGGATGAAGAAAATCGGCTTGTTATGTTGGCCTTTAAATCAGCAACAAAAGGCTTACCAACAACATTCTGGAACGAAAGTATTTTATCAGCGTCAATAGACCCTTTGTAAATGACTTCAAGTCTTCAACGTTTTCAAGAAGCTCCAACACCCAGTTCGCTCCAGGCAAAACTGCATCATCCAAGGATTTAACAGTAGCATCAACAAGGAATGATATCAACGAGAGGTCAAGCTGCTCTGCCTGAAGTGCTTTGCTGAGCTTGGCTACTTGTGGTAGAGTGAAATCAAGCAAATATATAGCTGCAATCGTAGACAATTTGCAGAGGGCACCATGGATTCCAAGAGCTTCTGGCTCGTGGGACGTCTCGTAGATGTTCCCAATGGTGATTACAATTGCAGAATAACTTGCTTCGACAGCTTTGACACACCTTTCATGTGCCAGCCAGCGTGTGTCAGATGGCTTGATCACTTTCATTTCTGGAAGTTCAAGAACGTGCTGTACCTCCTTCAGACACTCTGCTCGCTTGGGGGAATTGCGAAAATGCTTCCAAAGAGTAGTCAATGTTCTGTAAACATGAGCAATTCCAGGAGTTTTATTGGCAGCTTGCACACAAGCCAACTGCAGTAAGTGACAGTGGCAGTGTATAAACAGAGCGTGAGGAGTATGTTTCTTGATACGTGCCTGAACCCCGGTCTTTCGTCCAGAAAAAGTTGCAGCTCCATCAAATCCCAATCTAACTATTCTTCCGACTTGTAGACCTTTCTTCTTTAAACAATCGATGAGATTAGAATAGATGGTCTCTGCATCAGCCTTCTTCAATGGAATAAGCTCCAGAAAGCACTCTACTGGTACACCATCTTCCTCCCAGCGGCAAAACACAGACAATTCTTCTACGTTGGTGACATCTGTGCACTCATCTGCCATGAGGCTGTACATAGGTGCCTTTTGAAGTCGCTTCAGAATCGACTCCTCCACCCATGTCCCCAATGATTCGATGAATTCAACCACAGCCACTCTTGATGTGTACACAGCATTTCTTGGTGCAGTTTCTAAGAATTGCTTCAAATGTTGGCTGCCACATCGAACCACCACGTCAACCAGCTTCTCAAATTTTGTCGAATGTGCAACTTGTTCTTTCGTAAGAAAATGAGTGAGTAGGATCAGGCACTTCACTGCAGCTCTGTTCTGAGCTCTTTTGCGAGCTAAAACATTCTGGAGTTGCTGTACAACTGTTCCACCTTTGGCTGCTCCTTTAGCTGCAAAAAGAGCTTGAGTTGCATGGATATGGAAGTCACTTCTCGCATGAGCTTTCATTTTTTCAACAGCTTTCTTCCAATTTCTGCAAGGTTGTGTGACCCACACTCCTCCAGTACGCTGCAGACCAGATTGCTTGCAAACCTTGCAAAAGGCACCATCGCTATCCTCGTCATAATAGAGCCAACTGAAATCTTTCTCCCAGCTCTTAGAGTATTTTCTCTTCGTGGATACAGAAGAGCGGTGTTTGTTTTGCTTGCTTTTCTTTGAAGGTGGAGGACTAAGGCTAGGACTAGATGCCTCGACATGCTCAGAGCTATCTGTTCTGCTATCTTCGCTATCGCTGCTATTAGCATGAGAAGAGGCTTGAGAAGTACTTGCAAAGTATGAGCGAATATCCATATTAATATGAAGAGAAATCAGCTAGTAAGGTTTCTTTTATAGAGACTTTAAGACCATGACATAATGGACTGAGTTAAAAATACTGAGAGAGAGTGGGAAAGAAGGAGGGAACTGAAGAAGTGACAAACCTACAAAGGAGAACACGTGGTGGTGTGTGATGACTTTAAGACCATGACATAATGGACTGAGTTAAAAATACTGAGAGAGAGTGGGAAAGAAGGAGGGAACTGAAGAAGTGACAAACCTACAAAGGAGAACACGTGGTGGTGTGTGATGACTTTAAGACCATGACATAATGGACTGAGTTAAAAATACTGAGAGAGAGTGGGAAAGAAGGAGGGAACTGAAGAAGTGACAAACCTACAAAGGAGAACACGTGGTGGCGTGTGATGACATCATGTCTAAGATTAGACTTGAAGACCATGACATAATGGACTGAGTTAAAAATACTGAGAGAGAGGGAGTGGGAAAGAAGGAGAAACAAAAGAAGTGACAAACCTACAAAGGAGAGCACGTGGTGGTGTGTGATGTCATCGTGTCATGACACATGCTCTCCTTTTTCCAAGCAGCTACAATATCATGAGAAATATATACAGTCTAGCCATAGTTCGGTATAGCATAATGCCATTGGTAGTCAGTCAAAATAGCTATCCTCAGACATTGTAAAAGCAAAAAAAAATATGGGGGGATCTTCCCCCCAGACCCCCCTTTTACGACTTATGAACATGTTGAGAAAATATTAACAAAAATTAGGGCACCAAGTGACCAACCATTTCCACCCCCCCCCCCCCCCCCCCCCCCTAGAGAACTAGAGAAAAATTGTGTATGAAACCTGTTGTCCATGATTTTGTAAGAAAATGCATGGAATGCAACATAATTCGATTTCACAAAAGCCCACCTCCATTATACGAGTGACAAGTGACTATATCTAATCTATATATGCTGATTGCCGTAGCATGCAACTTCAGCAAATATTTAAGATGGAATGTTGTACTAAAGATTTTAGAAAAAGTGCATGCCATCATAAGTAGCAGCTATATATACAGTTAGTACTGCAAAAATACCTGTGGGTAAAACACTTTCGTACTCCACGCGGAAGCCCAGGGTGCACGTCCCCTTTCCGCACCATCCAGGCTCTCCGCCCCCCCTTATTTTTCCATATCTCAAGTTCGCCCCCCCTTGGCAAAATTTCTGTATACAACCCTGGCATACATACTTAGGGTAAATACTGATCAATGGCATTGGGTTAAACAGCAAGGCTTATTATTTCAAATAGTCCATACTCTTATGCAACAACCTTATCTGTGTATATATATATATATACACGGTATATATTATATTATATGTATAATATATATATATATATATACTCTCAATGAACTCTCAGTTGACATAATAACATTATTATCACCTTCTCAATATTTCCTGATGAAGGCTAGAGCATCTAGTTGAAACGTCGAGTGAATACAATTCAAAGTTGATTATTGAGAAGGTGATTATAATATATATATATATATATATATATTATAGAACCTGCTAAACTATACGAGGGCACAAGGAGATCGTGGTTCATTGAGCACAAAAAGGGCACACACATCCTCACGCAGATCTAAGAGCATGTGAACAACTTGTTGGGTGTTATTCGTCAAATAAGGATTAGTGCACGATAGATTCGAAGGCTCCAGTTATTTCACGGAAGACTAGAGCTTGTTCGAGGGCAGAGGAAGACTAGAGCTTGTTCGAGGGCAGAGGAAGACTAGAGCTTGTCCGAGGGCAGAGGAAGACTAGAGCTTGTTCGAGGGCAGAGGAAGACTAGAGCTTGTCCGAGGGCAGAGGAAGACTAGAGCTTGTCCGAGGGCAGAGGAAGACTAGAGCTTGTCCAAGGGCAGAGGAAGACTAGAGCTTGTCCGAGGGCAGAGGAAGACTAGAACTTGTTCGAGGGCAGAGGAGCTTGTAGGGGGGGGGGGGGGGGGATAACGAGGCAGCAATCATTTGAGGAAGTGTCTGGAGGCATATTTAATCATCCCTTTACAGAGAAAGCCTCGAGCTTTAGATGCCTGAGCTACTGCACAGCTGCAGGAGTGAGCACCAACACTACCACAAGCTTACTTCAGACATCCTGCGATACTCAGGACTCTCTCAGGGTGACCCTAGTGAAGGTGACTGACTGGGAAGCATGGAGATACATAGTATTGCACAATGCCTGAGATTGACTCTACTACAGTTGAGGGAGGAGGAACTTATTGGCCTGGGTATCCCCATCCAGGCCTTTCCCCTACTCTCCCTCCTCCAAGAACTTTGACATCTCAATGCATTGTTATGTCCATTCACTTGTATGAGAATCAGCGAGAAAGTTTTAAACTATATATACATTGTATTTCCTGCAATGGTCAATGGTCACCACCCTCAAATAATGTATGTCCATTTACGAAGTCCAAACAGAAGAGTGTTTGCCTAATTGGATTCGCAAGGTGAATGTTCACTTACAAGAACAGAAGTGATCATAGCGTTGTCTCAGCTGCAGCACTTTATTACTAACCTTAGACCTAGAATGAACTTGGCCCTACATGACCATCACCTGTAAACCCTATACATAGCTAGCATTAGCCCTAAACTTCTCTAGTCTTAGCATTGGCCCAAACCTTACAATAATCCTAGCCTCATCCCTTGGCTGCATCTAGCTCTGGAACTAGCCCTAGAACACCCTGACCTTAGCCCTATCCCTAGACACACCCTCTCTTGACACACCTTCACTGACATGACCTCTCTTGCACGCACTCCCTTGTTGACATGCCTGCTCTTGACATATCCACTTGGCACACCCACTCTTCACACTCCCTCGCTTGACTTGCTCCCCTAGACACGCCTCATCACTTCATTGGTACGCCCTCACTTGACAGTTCTTAGTGACCTTCAGGAACCATCTGAAGTCATCTCTTTCGACTTTGACTTCAGAAACATTCTCAAGCTGCAGTTTCAACTGCAAGGCAAGCCTCTACAGCACATGGTAAGGAGAGGAGCAATACACAGACATTATGCTCCAACACTCTACAAGGCAAGGAGCAATACACAGACATTATGCTCCAACACTCTACAAGGCAAGGAGCAATACACAGACATTATGTTCCAACACACTACAGCATGCTACTATGAAGTCCACAGCATCTGCGGTACTAAAACTACTGCAAACTCGACACAAAAATGTGCGCCATTTATAATGGACGTCCATCTTTCACTACAGAAATCAAAACTGCAGTCGAGGTAGATCTAGAGGTAGATCTATGAAAAAGAATACCACATCTTTCCTTATGGAGCTATTTTGGTAAAGGTAAGATGCACAGCAGGACTGAATAGTAAAGCTGCACAGGACGTCAAGACAAAAAGTTGGTGGTTAATTACCATCTTCCTGAAGTTAGCTAGACTCAATATAATTTTTATAAAACCAACAATATAAATCCAAACAAATCCCATACTGCATCACACAATACCGAATCAATAAAAACTCTTTATCTGATATTTTCTTTGCTGAATGTTCTGAAAGATGTATTTCCTCACAATATTTGATATTGCTCTGCTGACGGATCAAGTGTCGTTTACGACTCCAGCCATCATGCGCGTTTTTTTAAAGTTTACGCACGAGCGTTTTGGGTGTCTTTTTTAATTTTTTTAAATTAAAAAAAAAAAAAATTTTTTTTAACCGTGCCGCGTTTTTAAAGTTGACGCACGGGCGGGGGTACACGTGGGAAATACCGCAAGAAGCATCATTATGGCAACACTGAGGTCCATTGCTCCTGCTGCTGGAACTACTGAAGAGGTTATGGGCTGAACAGTAAGGGTCTACTAGCAATTGATTTTTCATGTTCCAGGTAAGATAAGGTCTATCTTTTTCATGTTCCAGATAAGACATCACATAATTATAATACTATGTTATAAGACATCACATAATTATTATACTATGTTATACCCGTGTATACTAGGTGTAGTACTTCAATGGTGATGAGGGGAAAAAGCGACCTGAAGGATGGCAAAACTTGGGCATGCCCTAGTTGTAAATCTCTTCGATCAATTCGGCATGGGAGTTTTTTCTCCAAATCGCACATGGTCCTTCAGACATGTCTCCTATTGATATATTGGTGGGTGAGACAGTACCCTGTATTGGATGCAGCAGATGAGTCTGGCTGCAGCAAGAAAAGTGCAATAAATGTGTACCAGTGGCTGAGGGAAGTGTGCTCTGCAGCACTATGTTGAACACAGATTGTGCTTGGTGGTGTTGGATCCGTTATTCAAATAGACGAGTCACAGTTCACGCACAAACCGAAGGTATCACTGTAACATTGATATACTTGAATGGATGATCACTTTCGGTATTGACTGTTTAGCATCATAGAGGTACTAAGGAGACTTGGATTTTTGGGATGGTTGACACGGTGCATACACCTGCTCTTGGTACACTTGATAAACGTATTGTGCCTATTTCAAAGATTTTAATTCAATGAAATTTATTTAGGTTACATGCAAGTTGTGGATAAGAGGGATGCAGCCACCTTGCTACCCATTATCCAGGCCCATGCTGCACCTGGATCGATAATCTATTCTGACCAGTGGGCAGCCTATAGGCAGGTGGCTACTCTGCCTGGGATTGTGGCACATGAAACTGTGAACCACTCGATTGAGTTTGTGGATCAGAGTACGGGTGTGCACACCCAAAATATTGAATCATATTGGAACAGGGTATGGTTTGTGGAACATAATTTTTTTAAATTTTAACAAGTATTTTTTTATAATTTTAACAACAATTATTATATTGTGAAGGTGAAGCTAAAGAGGATGAAAGGAGTGCATCGCCACCAGCTCCCATCCTACCTGGATGAGTTTATGTGGCGGGAGAGAAATGGACCAACTGTAGCTTTAACTTACAATACACATTTTAACAGAAATTAAAACCCAATACCCTGTTTGATTGTATTATTATTTATTTGATATTTTTATTTGGATATTTCATGAAAAACGACTACCCCCTCCAAATCAGCTGCAATGCAGATATTTTTATTTGGATGATATTTCATGAAAAAAGACTACCCCCTCCAAAAAAAAATCAATTCCCACGTGGTCCCCCCCGCCCGTGCGTCAACTTTAAAAAACGCGGCACGGTAAAATATAAAATAAAATAAAAAGACACCCAAAACGCGCGTGCGTAAACTTAAAACGCGCACGAATAAACGACACTTGATCCCTGCTGACCAAGCATTAGTTATTAGAGTTGCCGTGGCTATACATTTTCACGTCTAGTGATTGGTAAAGGGTCTGACGGGAGACCTGCCCAATGATTGCAAGTACAAAAACAACCGAGGGGTGAGCGGGTTGGTAGTAACTTCTTAACTCACCATTGTAGTGTATTCAACAAGTAGCACTAGCCAATGAATACCTTTTGAAAATTATCTTATCCGCTAGAGTGATATCTCGGTTGCTCATAATTATAGGAAAAATTATAGGAAAAGATCGTCTACCAAAAAATTCCGTAGTGCGCGGAGGATGGGGGGCGGAGGTTGGGGGCCAGTGGCGAATTCTAATTGTGAGCGAGTTAGTAACTTTTTCACATGTAAATATCTATCCCAGGCCCGTTGCCAGTATGTTCTCCTGCCAATTCTATTTATGTGGTGTGTATATAGTAGTCAATATATATACACTCATATTTAATGTGGCCTCCAATATTAACTATTCACTGTCTCTGGGTGGCACCCACAGGAGTTAAAAATCTCTCAGATGGCATAAAACTTCCATATAATCTGCATACTATCTTTCATCACTCTCTTCTATAGACATGTTCTTGGTACTGGCCAAGTCCTCCCTTCTGGAACTAGGCTACTGTGAAGTGTCTTTTTCCTAGAAGCTCGACCTCTCAAGTCACACAATTTGATTTCAGGACGCTCTCACGACCACTTACCTATTTCTCACGCCGCGCCCAACCGACCGCTACCAAACACAGAAGATCTTCCTCAAACTCTAAAAGACACCGTTGGCTTCAATGCGTATCGTGTGGACATGTTTTGAGGGCATCTGAGAGACCTGGTTTAAGCTGTTTTGAATATGATCTTTTGTTTAAAGTTGCAAATGTTGTTATTGACCATACAGCATTAAAATGCAGGGGAAGAACGAATTTTTTCCCTTATCAACAAGAACAAGACACCAAGTAGAAGTTCCCTGAGTCTGGATGGTACACTTTCATCCCTTATTACAGTGCAGATGCATATCGAGAACCCACTTAGCTGGATTCCATCAGAAGTTCTTAAAAAAACTAAGAAGGCTACAACCAGCAGCATAAAAACCGCTAATAGACAATACTGTGCATCTTGCATGCAATATATGGATGTAAAACCTTCTTTCTTTACCTTACAGTATAATATATGACAAGTCAATGTAATAATATTATAATACCAACACTCCCAGGGTATTGATGAGTAACAAAATGAATGTATTGCATAAGAAATGTTTCATTTCTTATATATAGCAGAGGATACATAATTCCTTATAATATATAATTGCTAATCTAGTGTGTGCTATATACCCAGGGGATTGATGATTGACAAAAGTGGAAATGATGGAGCAGAAAAGAACAAACATATTAGTATATATAGTTATAACTGAGAGAAATAAAAATTTGGTTATTTGCAGACGCTTGTCCACACAGCTGCCGATAAATGATAGACATTACATACCAATTAGAATTGGTGAATTCAGTAGGCCATGTAATGGTTATTGAAGCTGCAATATCAGTTCTGAATGATCAATACAAATGTGCAACTCCCATGTCTCACTCCAACCAGAGAATTTCTCACTCCACTTTAGCATGAAATCTCACACTAAGTAGCAATATAAGTTGAGAGGTCTGCTGAGTGGCCTCCTCCCGCTTGGAGCTTCCAATGTCCTCATGCATGCTCAGCAATTGTAGACTTTTCATATAGTAATTTGCAAATGTTCTAAATCCTGATGTTCATTCATCCTGGATATGATCTCTCTGATGTACTACCTTTCAACAGCTGCTAGGGTCACGATAGGTGATGTAGGAGTGCATGCTAGTTGATAACTCATCCTTCTGCCTGCTAATGTGTGCCTTTAGTGTTCTAGATCTGAAGACTACTTTGATTCTGAATAACCTCCTGCTATCCTATTCATCTCTGCTATACCGTAGGATCCTTCCTCTCCAACTCGCATGTAGTTACATTCGAAATCATTAGTGCTTGCTCCATGACATGGAGCAAGCAGCAACTTGCAGGGGGATTGCTTCATGTTGTAGAGTGGTGAAGATATTTAAGAGTGCTGACAAGGAGGTTGGGAAGATTAGCTGGCAATATTATTTAGACAGAAGGTCAGAGAGGGTTTAGGAGTTGTGTTGTCGTTGTTGAAGTTGGAAAGAGCTCGTGTAGATGTTAAGTTAGAGGGATGTTAGAGTGGGTGTTCACGTTTGCAGATGATATTGCAGTGATGGAAGACTCAAGGCTATATAGCTGCAGGTTATGTTGTACAGGCACATGACTTGAGAGCAAGATTATGATAGTAGGACAGAGGGAAGCTGGAGTGACTTAGAAAATTGGCGAGGAATTAGTTTAAATGCTTGCGTGGGTGTGCATAGGAAGTTACGGAACAATTCTCAGTTAGAGAAGATGGTGAAGAAGGCAAGAGAATGGCTTGGTAAAGTAACACGATGAACAGAATGAACATGGAGGTGGAAGTAGGTAGAGGAAGGATGTTATGGGAGCTCCTGAGATCGAGTATGAATTATGAAGCTGAGAGGAGGCTTCAGTTCATGCGAAGCTGGAGGGAAGACAGGTGAGTAGGAGACGGTTGAGAGGTAAGTACCATAGCAGTGACAGTGCTGACACATCCGAGGTGGAGGAAGCTGGGAAGATGTGTAGGTCTTATTTGGTAAGAGATTAGAGCAAAGTGAGGAGAACAAATTGGTAAACATTGGGGATGGAACAGCATGTTGGGAAGAGTATGAAGTTTGAGGAGAGAGTATGAGCTAGATAATGTTGTCAGGTGAATGCACAGGAAGGACAAGAAGAGATAAGAAATAAGAATGCCAGAGAAAACACTAAGCTGTCCGTATACTCAGAAGAAGATAACTTTTCATAAGATCCTCTTTAAAATCTTGCTGCTTTTGGCAACTGAGTCCCCTCAGATTCTTGTTCCCACAAATTCCTGTCCACGAAGCTTCCTATCCCAACATAATAACGCGTGTTTTTGCTGCTGTTGGTTCAGCTCATCTCCAGAGATTGCTTCCTCAGACACTACACGGTATCATCATCACTGCAATGGAAGCCTTATGGGGTGCTCCATTGGGGATCTGTCTGCCAGTGGGAGGCAATGCTACCTTGTGGCTAGGTCACATTCTTCCATCTCTGCTGGGGAACTGTTTATAAGATGTGCTTACACTTCCCCTTCTATTATGTTGTTGGTTTGTTGATGTTTCATATTTTTGTGTCGTATTAAAATTAAGGCACTAAGCAAGTGTTTTGTGGTTGTCTAATTAGATTGTGGTCTCCTTTACATTGCAGATCTCTGCTATTTACTGGTACTAAATAGTTTTAATTTAATTAACTAGCCACCTTGATAGGAATAGGTGTGCATAACTGTGTGTGTGTGTGTGTGTGTGGCCATTATTTCTGCGTGGGTGGGTCCCTATATTGTTGTATAGGTGTTCTATATTCCTGTGGTAATGTGCTATATTTGCTACATTAGAGATTGGAAAATTCAATAAGGAAGGGCAAGGTGGAGACTATCAGCATGCATGAGTTTATCCCAATGGTGTAAGTGTGTGTGCACTAGTACAGTAACTGCTCCTCTGCATAAATTATATTCAGTAGGTAAGTATGTAGCTGAATTGTAGACATTGCATACCAGTGTAGCTCTTGTGCCTGGATATAAATGTAGTTCTGATCAAGCATTAAATGTCAGTGAATAATGTACAGTTAGCAACAAGCTGGTCACTGGCATATAAAAATGGGTATCCAGCCAGCAGGAAA